>CM033647.1:17447978-17550980 GCA_019512145.1 Engystomops pustulosus
GAGGCGAAAAACCCTCCGTCCTTAAGGGGTTAACTACTTTCTTTTCCTGCACATGTTGTGGAATGACTGCGGGATTTAGCACCAGGAGTAATCCTTCATCGACTTTCACAAGCAACAGAAACAAGCAGAAATCTGCTTGTTTCTAATGCGGTTCCTGACACAATTCTGCCACGGCTTCTGGTGGAATTCAACCTTTGCAAAATGTGTTTCCACCACTGATTTTTTTTTTCCCCATAGCATTGTGTGTATGGGATTGCCATCAATCTCATATGTTTTGGTGGATTTGTCGCCACATGTTCTGTGCTTATAAACTTCCCACAGGTTTTTGAGGTGTGGGAAAAACAAATATTATTTTTACTGTAAGTAACACACACTGAATATAGTATTATACATAATGATTCCCCCTTCTAATTTGTCCTTATTCAGCCAGGAACCATCTGATTTGCGCTCAGGGCGGACTACAAAGATGATACACACTTCCGCTCTGGGCTCAACCACCCTGGAACGCACGCACTTCCGTTTCACGTTGGAGGCTGCCCACGTTGTACTGGCTCAGCCAATTGGAAAGCGAGAAGTGGCTTCTAGCGCCTGCCCGGTCGCTATGGTGACACAGCTGGCCTTACGACAAGCTCGGGCCGCCACGTCACCGATGGGGACGTCACACCGAGAGGCGGAGCGTAAGGAGCAAAGATGGCGGCCTCTATCCGGGAAAAACAGACGGGTGAGAAGCGGAGGATATACGCGGGGTTTATACTATGTGGCGCTGGTAGCAGCGGCCCGTGTCATGGTGGAGGGGGAAATGGCTGCTGGGTCAGGGAGGGGGAACCTCTGGCTGCTGTTCACTATCTGCTCAATGACTGTATACAGTGACAGCAATGGGGGTTATAGCTACCTGAGGAAACCCCCTCATAGTGTGCCCCCATGGCCCCCTCTAGTGGCTGTCACCGGTGAGGACGGAGGCATCTTATTGGGCACTGTTCACATTGTCTTCACCACGTCTGACTCCTGTCTCATACTGAACATGAACCCAAAGATCCCATCACCTGGCAGTCCCCTGTCCCCTCTGCCAGTACGTTACATGGAGCTATACAGGGTTCTGTGATGTAACGTACGCTGGGAAATCACAATCACTCATTTTCCCTCAGGTTTTGGTTATTTTTTTCAGCTACAATAATCCTGCAATACGCTAAAGTGTTCCTAAACTTTCTACAGAATGTTATAAATGAATAATAATGGTAAACTTTGTGTTGTCCTTTAATAAAGGAAATCCAACATCAGAATCCATCATGCTTTTTAGCAAATGCAGTGGAAACACAATGTAACTTGAGCTAAAGCCTTTGGAATGCGCCAACGCATCAAAAAAACGTGACGCGACGCATCATGTGAAAGCGCCCTCACTGTGGTAATATCCTTATTTTTGTTATCCATGGCCTCCTTCCTTCTAAAGTCAACTTTTATAATTATACGAAGAGCCAGAAAGGCTTTGGGGTGTTACTACAGTCCCTCACAGGCTTCACAGGCTTTTACACTGTGCTGGAGCACTTTCCCCTCCTACTGTGTGCTGAAACGGCATCTGTTGCAGTGATATAACATCAGGCAGAGGGAGGGGGAAATGCTGTGGGAGGATGTGATAGTGTGACAGCTTTAGAAGCTAGAGCACGAAGGGACTCTTTCATACCCCTAAGAGATGTTCTGGCTCAGTAACATAATTGTAGTTGATTAGAAGTAAGAAGGCCATGGATAACAAATATAAGACGATTACCACAGTCACAGTGCCTGGATCAATGAGTAAATGCACCTAGGACCGCCCCCTCATGAATATGCTGGACCGCTGGAGGATAGGTCCATTGATCAGTGTTTTACAGCTTTTCGCTATGTTCTGATAAAGCTTGAAATTTAACAGTGCGATAACGGGGGAAAGGCTCAAGAGCTGCTGCTTTAAAGGGAACCTGTCACTAAAGACAGGTTGTAGAAGCCCATTAGTCCTGCAGTGCAAATATGTCTTTCTGCCTTTTCTAAACATTTGCATTACAATCTAATTGTGTATTATAACTCGCCTTGCACCCTGACAAAATCCTCTGTGTAGTCCTAGGGGTTGGGCTTGCCATCTGAGGTTTGCCCACTTCAGACAGATAAGGAGGCTAGTGACTGAAGAAACACTCTAGTCAAAGCATTGAATGATGCCTGGCGCAGGGTCTGAAGAGCAGAGCAGGACCCATTTTCATTGTATTCCTAGAACCTAGAGTAATTTTCCTCCCTTTAGGCCCTGCACAAGGTACAATTCAATTAATTGGCTGTGACTGAAGGGTTTCTTTAAAGAGGACTTGTCAGCTCAATAAAACAATCTATCTGCATATACTGCACATACCTAAAGGGAACCTGTAAGACAGGTTGCAGAAGCCCATTACTCCTGTAGTGCAAATATGCCTTTCTGCTTTCGCTAAGCATTTGCATTACAATATAATCGTGTTTTATAACTTGCCTTGTACCCTGACAGAACCCTCTGTGTAGTCCTAGGGGTTGGGCTTTGGTTTAGATGCATTTAAAAAAACAGCCCCCAACTTTGTGCTCCTGTACAGATCCTCCCTCCTGCTCCTGCACAGAGGTCACAGCCTGGTGACCTGACATCAGTGGGGCAGGGAGGAGCTGTTCAGGAGCGTAAAGGTGGGGGCTGAGGAGTAAGCAGCACAGACAAGTCACGTGTTGTTTTTTAAAATGCATCCAAATCAAAGCTTTCAGATGCACTGCTCACTGGAGAAGAAAGAAGCATTAACAAGAGAAGCTGCTCATGACTGTAGTTTTTGGCTGTGGCTAGCTGCAAAGACTATGGTTTATTCACAACCCCATTGACTTGTGCGCGGTCACAGTGTGCTTAGGCGTGTTGCAGGCTGCAAGTCATAGAGCAGTCTTATTCCTGCCTGGATTTGTACCGTGAACTGACAGTCCTATATGCTAGAAGCAATGCACACACCACACCGCAGACTACACGAAGCTTAAAAGAAGCCAAATACAGCCTCTGCTGTCTCTAGCCCTCCCATAAAGAGGAAGGGACTGACAATGTAACCTGCATTTATATTGGGTAGACAGATGCATTTTTGTGATTGTGGGGTCCTAACAGTCAGGCAGTGATTATACAACGTGTAGTGTTTAACATGTAAACTTAGTCCAAATCTCCTGAAGCAATTTATTTTTGTACCTTTTCTGTTTGTAAGGACAATGGCTTTTTCAATAAAGTTGCAGGGCCTTTATGGCTCATTAATTTAATTTGTAAAGTTGTATTACAAGGAAGGAGGCCATATATAATAAATATAAGAAGATTCCCACAGTCCCGGTCCCTGGATCTATGGGTAATTCCCCCTGGTTTATCATGATGGATTTTGATGGTAGATTTACTTAAAGGAATGGATACAGGGACACGGACATCACATGTCATAATTTGTTGAGAACACGCCCATCTGAATAAGCCCTTAGTGTCCAAAAGCCAAAGGTGGGTTAGTAAAAAAAAATCACTGATGTGAAATAAAAAACCTTTGTGAAACCACCCTAAGATCATCCATAGTACATCAGTTTTTTAATCGGGGCTCTTGTTACCCTTCTTTTGCAGTTGCGTTAAAGCGTATGCTGAATTTTAATGTTCCACTTGTGAAGAGCACAGCAGGAGAGCCAGTATGGAAGGTAGGGGATGTGTTGTTTTTTTTTTTTTTTCACATCGTCATAGTCTCGAGGATAGTATTTTGTCACTTTGTGTGTAACAAACCTGAAAACTGAAGCTTAAAGGACATCTACCACCAGGATGAAGGATTGTAAACCAAGTACAATGACATACTGGTGTGTGCCCTCTCTGACAGGATCTGCACTTCTTTTAGCTTTTTTGTTTATACAAAAAAAAAAAAAAAAGCTTAAAAAATGATGCAAATGATCCCGAGGTGCTCCACAGCTGTTAATTGAAACAGGAGCCTGTAAGGCTCATTTGCATAGTTTTTAAAGCCAAACCAAGGGCATACGGAGTTAATGGAAGAGTGGATCCTGCCAGAGGGGGCACACCCCAGCATGTAAATGTGTTTGTTTCATTCTCTTTGATTCTGGTGGTAGATTTTTTTCGGGATTGTTTTTCCAGCTTACGTTTGGCTTCTTTTTCTTTTTTTTCCATTGGAAGTGATGTTTTATGTTTCGCCTGTTTTATCCAGTGTTGAAATTGGGAGCAAATTATCTTCTATTTTAAATCAATGTAAAATTCTTTCTAAAACCTTAAAAATGTAATAATTTGTGTATTTTCTTATTGCACCCCAGGTTCTTATTTACGATCGGATGGGCCAGGACATCATCTCCCCTCTGCTATCTGTGAAGGAACTACGAGACATGGGAGTCACCTTACACCTGTGAGTACAGGAACAGTTTTGCTATGGTTTAGGATAGTGACTCCAACAATAGGTTGTAAAAAAACACTTGTTGTTTTCCCAGTCTCCTGCACTCTGACCGGGACGCCATCCCAGATGTTCCTGCCATATATTTTGTGATGCCTACAGAGGAAAATGTAGACCGAATTTGTCAGGTAAACCGGAACTGCCATATAATATAAATATTCCAGCCTGCTGTCATTGTGTCTTTTATTATCAGTTCTTTATGCTCCATAGGTTAACCCAATGGGTCAAAATCCAGTGTCTGGCTTTCCAATGTGGATTTTGACTGACATACACTATATTCTGTAAAGTATCCACTCGGAATATAAAGCGTTGTTTTTTATATGTTGAGACAACAACACAATTTCAGTGGAAGAGATTTTTTGCCATGGATTATCCTGACAGAAAATCTGTGGCAGCGAGCAAAGCCTAAAAGGCCAGAATTTATCTGAATTTTTGAAAGAAGTTGTCTTATGAAGACTGCCCCTGTTCCTATTCTTCATTATGAAAAATAAACCTCATATTTGTCCTTTTTCCACCGCCTTCCCAATCTCCACATGTAATAAATTATAAAAATGATGACATTTCCTTATAATGTCTATTCTATTCCTTATCTAAGGATTTAGGTCAGGGCTGGGCAACATTTTATTGGTCCGATGGCCAAATGGTCATACTGCACAACTTTAAAGGGCATGTACCACCAGGATGAAGGACTGTATGCAAATGAGCTTGAGGGGCTCCAGGCTCCATAGTTGTTAATGGAGCCTGGAGCCCCTCAGGCTAATTTGCATACAGTCCTTGATTTTGGTGGTAGATGCCCTTTAAGGAGCCACATCAGCAACCAGCACCCTAGATGCACCAACAACAACCATAGTAAAAAAAAGACAAGGGGGATCCAAACACTTCATTTAGAACGCACAATAATAGTGGAGACCTTAGAGCTGATAATAATAGTGCTGGCGACCCCAGAACATACAACCATAATAAATGAGAGACCCTCAGTGTGGACAATAATAATACTGGAAACCCCATAGCATGTCTGTTAAATGTCTGTTCTATTCCTTATCTAAGGATTTGGGCCAGGGGTGGGCAACATTTTATTGGTCTGATGGCCATATGGTCATACTGCACAACTTTTTAAGGAGCCACATCAGCAACCAGCACCCTCGATGCACCGAAAGCTACCATAGTACAGTACAAAAATACAGTATAGCAATAAATAACCTTCCAGCAACCAAAAAATGTGTTTATTATTTTGTACAACTGTATTTTTATAGAACCCCCCCCCCCCCAAAAAAAAAAACAAAAACCCAGAATTCCCCAGAATAAACAGCACATAAACGTCAAAGGTTCCAAAGTCATCAATCAATCGCATCTTAGATATAAAGACATAGCAATATTGTGTAACATAACAAAAACAATGTAACAGAAGGGTCAACCCCCCCACCGCCCGCAAAAAAACTAAAATAAAAAGACAAGGTAGATCCAAACACTTCATTTGGAACACACAATAATAGAGGAGACCCTAGAGCAGATAATAATAGTACTGGAGACCCCAGAGCAGACATATAATAATAAATGAGAGCCCCCCAGTGTGGACAATAATAATACTGGTGACCCCATAGCATACAAATTATAATGGAGACCCCATAGCAGACTAACAATACCACAAACCCCCAGAGCATAAAACCACATACAGGCGGTCCCCTACTTAAGGACACCCAACTTACAGACAACCCATAGTTACAGACGGACCCCTCTGCCCACTGTGACCTCTGGTGACCTCTCTGGATGTTACTATAGTCCCAGACTGCAATGATCAGCTGTAAGGTGTCTGTAATGAAGCTTTATTGATAATTCTTGGTCCAATTACACCAAAAATTTTGAAACTCCGATTGTCACTGGGGCAAAAGAAAAAAAATTGTCTAGAACTTCCATTATAAAATATACAGTTTCGACTTACATACAAATTCAACTTAAGAACAAACCTCCAGACCCTATCTTGTATGTAACCCGGGGACTGCCTGTATACTGAAGACCCCTAGAACAGACAAAAAGTAAATTAATTCTCTCCTTCCCTGGCTCCTCTTCTGCTCCCTGCACCGCACTGCAGCTTTTTCTCTCCTTCATGTGCCGCTCTGTGTCCCATGCGGCGGCACCAGGACCTGCAGCAGAGCTGTGCAAGTACTTACCACTCCTGGGTCTTCTCCTGGGGACACACTTCTCTGTGTCCTTACCCCAACACATACAACCAGCATCAGAAGCCAGGATACAGAGCAGAGCAGCAGGAGAGGACCCTGGAGCAGTGAGGAAAGTTATGGAACCATTTGTTGGACTCTGGCTGTCAGCAGGGTGGAGACCAAGAGGCATGACAGGTCACATGTGGCCCGTCGGCCACAGGTTTTGCACCCTCTTCTAGGCTTTTGGAGTAACCTACTGACTTCTAGGAGAATCAGAAGCCAGACATGAATGAATGATATAATGATAGTGTAATGCGTGGATGGGTCAGTTCCACCATTGCACTGTGTGCTGGCTGCATTTCAGACTGAACAATGTTGGGGATGAGACTCCAAGCATCATAGTTATACAGGATGCAAGATTCCCTGCTTCGCCACAGCGCTACCATGTGGTACAGTTGTCCAGAGGTTATTCGTAAACTCCTTGCATCGTGTATAACTATGATTCTGGACTCTCATCTCTGGTGTAAAATCCAACCACCACACAGCCCGTAATTCACAGACCAAACTCATTTGTGGACTTCAGCCCTAATGTCCAAAATGCTCAAATGCTCCATTTAAATAAAGCAAAATTGTCACCATAAAAATACATATTTGTAACCAAGTTTTAATGTTGAACCTATTATTTGAAGATTTTTATGATTTCTATTGACATAACTATTTTTATTTAATCAAATTTAATCAAAAGTATTTCTCTCATTGCCTCCATTACTGAGTAAATATTTTGCAGTTTATTTACACCTCATATCTGCACAGAGATGACGATAATACTCTCCATCGAAAGTCAACTCCAGCCTATTGCTGTCTGTAGGGATGGGACTGCTGTAAAGCAGATCACTAAATGCTGTTACCGGAGCTAGGGCAAGATGGAAGCCCCCATAATCATACACAGAAAATGGGCAAATTTTTTTTAGAAAATTGACAAATGGAACAACTCCATTCAATGTATAATTTTTTCTTCCTTCTAAATAAGTAGCTGTGATCAGTTTCATCTTCCAAAAATGTTGTTGCTCGTCTCTACCAAACCCTATAGTTTTTATAGAAACCAAATGCACTTTTACATCAACCAGATATTTTGTGCCTGTGATCTTTCTGATGTTCCTCCACTTTTTATGACAGGACCTGAGGACGCAGTTATACGAATCTTACTATTTAAACTTCATTTCTGCGATATCCCGCAGTAAACTGGAAGACATTGCAAGTGCAGCACTTACCGCTAACACAGTATCTCACGTCTCAAAGGTAAGGGGAATGTTACTGAGATGTTTTGCCTATAGTGGCTTTTTCTGCAGCCCCATACGCTAAGGCTGTATTCACATCTGTGCTCCTTTTTTTTCCCCTTTGTTCTGCTCTGTAATAGAAGGGAAATTGCAGAGCACCCAATGTTAAAATGATGGACGCTAACAGAGCCCAACCCGTTTTTGATAGATTCTGTGACCTAGGCTACTAATGGGCTTCTCTGCTTTTTATTTGCCTCTTTTCTTGCCCTGTGAC
Organism: Engystomops pustulosus; assembly: GCA_019512145.1. Lineage (NCBI taxonomy): Eukaryota > Metazoa > Chordata > Amphibia > Anura > Leptodactylidae > Engystomops > Engystomops pustulosus. The sequence continues at coordinate 17,456,110 of CM033647.1, forward strand.
TTCTCACTGCTGTTGTCAATCACGAACCTCAATGGTGACTCTTGGTGGTCACTACTGGCCTATGAATGTCTATAACGGTGATACAATCTTCTACGGGATGTCCCAGGACAACAGCTTGGGAGCTGCAGCAGCTTGAACCTTTCTTTTACTCTCTCTTTTATTATCTCTGTACCTTATTTTGCGAAAATGTAATAAAATCAGTATTAAAATTGTATAGGTTTAGCACTGAAATTACATACAGCTTCATTAATACATAAAAGGGATTATCCACATTTCAGCAAATAATCACCATTGTTTGTGCTATATAAGGGGTCCCCCCTGGATTATATACTATCTGGTCTCTGGAGCCTAAAATACCAACAAGCCACTTTATATGACATTTCTTTCATTTACTACTAGACCTTTTCCACCTATCATTCCTCATTCTTAACTCCCAATTATGGAGAGAGAAAGATAATTAAATAATAAAGAAAAGAGGGGGCATAAAATTCCCTAGTAGAAAAAGACTCAAAAATAAATAGTGCTATTATTTACATCTCTTCTTCCTCTTTTTATGTACTTTTATAGGTGCCAATTGAGCAAATCAGGGTTATATAGACCTCGACTAATCCACTCTACAACAATTTAAATATACATCTCCCCACTCCATCTGGAAGGGTTGAGAATACGTCTAATTATGCCTTAGTTAGCAAGAGGATCCACTTCTAAAGAGCTGACTTAACCTTACATGTTGTGTTACACAATATATGGCGAGACTGTACCTAGAGGCACCACTTATATTGTCATATATATCACATGCTTTTTCTTCCCTTTTACTTTTTACTTTTGCTTCTTTATTCCTCATTTTTTTTTTATTATCGGCACCAAGTTGGCCTATCAAGACTATAGAACCTCAACAGACCCACAGCACTAGAATTTATTCACCCTCCTTTCTGAAAGAGGACTATTTTATCCACTTCTACCAAATTTATAAAGAGGTGTCTTGAAATACTCAGTTTCTCCTTTACACATTAACCCCTTACCGACGTGTGACTTATCTGTACATCATACATCGGCTGCGACCTTCTATGGAGAGGCTGAGCCCTCTCCATAGAAGGTGGATGTTTGCTGCAACCCACCAGTAACACCCGTGGTCCGTGCTGACACCGATCGCGGGTGTTAACACTTTGATTGCCGCCAGTGGTACATGGGCACCAACATCTTAGCTGAGATCAACGCTCCCCATGACGTAATTGGGGAGCGACGATTTGTCACCATGAAATGTCTTGGTTTCTGAATATCTGTTACAATGTGCCAGTGGCACATTTTAAAAGATCTTGTCTAAAATCCCCATATACTGCCATACTGTAGAATGACAGTGTATGGTAGGATCAATCAGAAAACCTAGGTTTAAAGTATCCTTGGGGTCTGAAAAATAGAAAAGAAACATAAAAAAAATGTAAGAATTGAAATCACTCTCTTTCTCTATAATTAATATAAAAATGAACACTAATAATCATGAACATGTTAGGTATCCCAAAATCTCTGATCTATCAAAATATAATAACAGCTGTTGAACCCCGTAACGGGAAATAGCTCCCAATTGTCTGAAACACCATTTTGCTACATATACAAAATTGTATAAAAAGTAATCAAAAGATCATACATTCCCCAAAATGGTAGCAAAGAAAACACAGCTCCGTTCACTGAAGTATGCAAAAGTTATAAGCGCCAGAAGATGGCGGAACAAAGAAAATCTTTTTTTTTTTTTGTACAGCAAGTTGTAATAATTTTTTTTTAAACACCATAAAACCTGCATAAATTTACCATAATTCCCGTGATCGCACTGACCCAAAGAATAAAAAACACACGTCATTTGGGGTGTAGGGCGAAAGCCATAAAAACTGAGCCTGAAAGAAAATGGCTCAATTGTGGTTTTTCACCAATTTCACTGCATTTAGATTTTTTTTTTGCCCAATTTTCAGTACTTGGTACGGGTTATTAAATACTGTTGCTGTGAAGTGCAAATTGTTACACAGAAAACAAGCCCTCACACAGCTCTTTACATGATAAAAATAAAGTTATAGGTTTTTGAAGGTGCAGAGTGCAAAATGGAAACGTAAAAATGATAAAGAGCCAGGTTGTTAAGGTGTTAAAAGTTTACCCTTCAATATACACAATAAGAAAAAAAAAATTAACATAAATATGCAAAATAAAAATTGTGATCCCAACTTATTAACATTTATCTTTCCAAATTAGAACTGTATTTGTGCGATTAAAATCACGGGGTAACCAATCCGTTGTATCTTTACAGTGCGTCTTACATCACATTTCTACATCTGTAGTAGACATTTGTACTAATATTATTTCTCTCTTTGTAGGTTTTTGATCAGTACCTAAATTTTATTACTTTAGAAGATGACATGTTTGTCCTGTGCAACCAGAATAAGGAGCTGGTCTCTTATAGAGGTATGTAAGGTTATTTGCTTTATGTGTTGAGATAAAGGAGGGGTGGGAGCAATATACAGCAATTTTGAAGTCCCCCCGCCCCCTCTGGAGCCCTTCTGGCTCATTAGCATAATTATAAAAATTGTATTAGAAGGAAGGAGGCCATGGATAACAAATATAATAAGATTACCACAGTCACACTGCCTGGATCTATGAGTAATTGTCCCCAGAGATTTTCCTTCTACTCAGGAGATAGTTCCTTATACTCCGGAGTGCTGCGCTCGGCAATTTCTGTCAGTTCCATAGAGATTAATGAGGCAAAACGGTCATGTGCGGCCATCTGCTCCATAAGTCTAATGGAGCGGCGAGGGGGTCTGATGGACCACTCGTTTTTGCGATCTGTGGGGGTCTCGGCACTGAGACCCCCACTGATCAGCAAGTTAGACCCTATCCTGTGGATTGGTCGTAACTTTAGTTCGTGGGAAAACTCCTTTAACCATTTAACTAGAATGATGTCTCCTAAAGGCAGATTCTGGAAGGTGAGGAATTCTCTTACCATACTTGAAACCCATTACCATTGAAACCACAAATTCTTTGATGACTTTTTCCTAGATCCAATGAGACCGTTCTTAATTTGATGGACAAATGAATTAACTTATTCCGGATGGAACTATTTCTTGTGCTTGTTTGTATTGAGTGATGTAAAATATTAATGGCAGTTTTACATTTTCTTCAGCTCTGAACAGACCAGACATCACAGACACGGAAATGGAAACAATCATGGATACTATTGTGGACAGTCTGTTCTGCTTCTTCGTCACACTAGGTAATTTCTGGCAGGGGATTGATTGAGTTCTTCTTCCTCTAATACCTATTGGTGGTAAACATGATTGTAGGCGTTCCTAAAATTAAACCAAAGCTATAATATTTTAACTCTTTACTGAATAATGTGTAGATCCATGGCATTATTTATTAATAATAATAGCAGCTCTTTCCACTTTGTAGCTCGTCTCTTAGTAACTTTAGCACGATTGCCTTACAGTAGATGCAGCAGCTACATGCTTCCAGGTCCATCTACTGTATAGCCAACATCTGCAGCAGCTACATGCTTCCAGGTCCATCTACTGTATAGCCAACATCCTATTACCGTATATACTCAAAATATACAAAAAATGTGCTGAAAATCCTCACCTCGGCTTATACCCGAGTCAATACAAATTGTCAATGCACTTAAATACTCAAAAAAAATATTAAACTTAGATACTCCGGTGGACCGGATGCGCCTCGCTGCTCCCCCGATGTCCCCGCGGCTCCTCTTCTGGCTTCCGCGCCCGTCTTCTCTCGCGCCCTGCAGGATGTTACCGAAGAGGAAAGCAGACAGGCGCAGAAGTCAGAAGAGGAGCCGGGTGTATACTATGGGGCAGGCTGGGCTGGTGTATGCTACTGGGGGCAGGCGGGATGACTGTATATACTGGGGGCAGGCTGGGCTGTGCGATACTACTGGGGCAGGCTGGGCGGCTGTATACTACTGGGTGCAGGCTGGGGGGCTGTATACTACTGGGTGCAGGCTGGGTGGCTGTATAATAATGGGGGCAGGCTGGGCTGGTGTTAATATGGGGGCAGGTGGGCGTGTGTGTATACTACTGGGGGAGGCTGGGCTGGCTGTATATACTGGGGACAGGGGGCTGTGCTGTACACTATGGGGGCAGGCGGGTGCGCTGTATACTACTGGGGCAGGCTGGGCTGTGCTGTATACTACTGGGGCAGGCTGGGCTGTGCTGTATACTACTGGGGGCAGGCTGGCTTGCTGTATACTACTGGGGGCAGGCTGGGCTGGCTGTCGTATACTAATGGGGCAGGCTGGGGCTGGTGCTGTATACTACGGGTGCAGGCTGGGCTGGCGGTATACTAGGGTGCAGGCTGGGCGGGCTGTATAACTGGGGAAGCGGGGCTGTATATATTGGGGGCAGGTGGGCTGTGCTGTATACTACTGGGGGCAGGGGGGCTGTGCTGTATACTATTGGGGAGCGGTGGGCTGTGCTGTATACTACTGGGGGCAGGCTGGGATGGCTGTTACTACTGGGGCAGGCTGGGCTGGCTGTATACTACGTAGGCAGGCTGGGCTGGCTGTATGCTCCAGGGGGCGGCTGGGCGGCTGTATGCTACAGGGGGCCGGCTGGGGCTGCTATGCCACAGGGGGCCGGCTGGGCTGGGTATGCTACAGGGCCGGCTGGGCTGGCTGTATGCTACAGGGGGCGTGCTGGGCTGGCTGTATGCTACAGGGGGCGTGCTGGGCTGGCTGTATGCTACAGGGGGCGTGCTGGGCTGGCTGTATGCTACAGGGGGCAGGGCTGGGGCTGGCTTGTATACTACTGGTGGCAGGCTGGGCTGTGGGGCAGGCTGGGCTGGGGGCAGGCTGGGCTGGCTGTATTACTACTGGGGGCAGGCTGTATACTACTGGGGCAGGATGGGATGGGGGGCAGGCCAGGCTGGCTGTATACTACTGGGGGCAGGCGGTATACTACTGGGGCAGGCGGTATACTACGGGGGCAGGCGGGGCGTGTATACTACTGGGGCAGGTGGGCTGGCTGTATACTACTGGGGGCGGTGGGGCTGCTGTATTACTACGGGGGGCCCTGGGCGACTGATTACGGGGGGCAGGCTGGGCTGGGGGCAGGCTAGGATTGCTGTATACTACTGGGGAAGGCTGTATACTACGGGGGCAGGCATGGGGGCCTTGGGGGGGCTAGGTGGTGTAACTACTGGGGGCAGGCTGTGGTATACTAATGGGGGCAGGCCGGGCGGCTGTATGCTACGGGGGCGGGCTGGGCTGGCTGTATACTATGGGGCAGGCGGGCTGGCTGTATTATGGGGGCAGGCGGGCTGGCTGTGTATAATACTGGGGGCGGTTGGGCGGTGGGACTACTGGGGGCAGGGCTGGGGCTGGCTGTATACTACTGGGGGCAGGCTGGGCTTGGCTGTATAATACTGGGAGCAGGCTGGGTTGGCGTAACTACTGGGGGCAGGAGGGCTGGTTTATACTACTGGGGGCAGGCCGGGCTGGCTGTGTGCTACTGGTTAAGTCATCAAAAAGTTTTTCCTGAAATAAACTAAGGTAGCCGATTAGCAGTTTCCTTTAAACAATGAAGAAAAAAAGAGAATGAGCCTAATAAAAATACAGTGCATTCTGCCTAATTTATTGAAATAAAAGTCCTGTGTCACAAGATGGAAATTTCAGTGAGAGCTGCCAACTACGAAGATAATTTTGGTAATTTTGATAATTTTGGATTTTCTAGTACTAGGTTGGTGTGAATTTGTCATTGGCATGAATGTAAACTTCAGTGAACTTGCTTGTCTTCTACAGGGGCAGTACCCATCATCAGGTGTCCGAGGGGCAATGCTGCAGAGATGGTAGCAGTGGTAAGAATGACATTACTGATTATATATACTGGGCTTTATTTGGTAAACTCATCAAAAATATTGGGCTAGTGTTTTTTTTCTCAAGGTGACACACCACCCGAGTTATGCTCGGTTTTGTTGGCAAATTTTGACACACCAAGCTCAAAAGGTTGCCCATCACTGGGCTAGTGGATAAGAGCTGATTTTTGTTTTCATATATTACAGTTGAATAGATACAAGGCCATTGTTCATGTATCTGCCTCAGCATTTCTTCTATATTACCTGAATGGTTTGCTTTGTCTATCTGTGTGAAGACTGTCATGTCTTTTTTTTTTTCTAGAAACTGGATAAGAAGTTGCGTGAAAATCTTCGAGATGCCAGAAACAGCTTGTTTACTGGTGATAACCTTGGCACAGGACAGTTTAGGTAATTACCACAATAGATAAGATTTGTTTGTATTGCCATCTGATATCAGTTTTATGTACCTTCGATCTAGGTTACTACCTGTGAGAGCCTGCACCTATCTTTTAAGTACAGGCGGTCCCCTACTTAAGGACTTACAGACGACCCCTAGTTACATACGGACCCCTCTGCCCCCTGTGACCTCTGGTGAAGTCTCTGGATGTTACTATAGTCCCAGACTGCAATGATCAGCTGTAAGGTGTCTGTAATGAAGCTTTATTGATGATCCTTCATGCAATCACAGCAAAGAATTTTGAAACTCCAATTGTCACTCGGGCAAGAAAATTTTTTGTCTGGATCTACAATTATAAAATATACAGTTCCGACTTGCATACAAATTCCACTTCAAAACAAACCTGTTAAACCTATCTTATACGTAACCCGGGGACTGCCTGTAAAGTAAAAAATCTGTGTCAGATACTGTGTCAAAAAAAAAAAACCCTGTACATAAGTCAAACCCTTTGACAAAGTCAGATACTTTATGGTAGTGGTGGTAAATAGCACAGCAGGAGTCTCTCTGGTTATTGCTCTAGGGTGGCCAAAGCCCCATTCAGTTATTTGTGATGGGAATAAAAAAACGTAATAATTATAATCTTTATATAGCGCCATCATATTCCATAGCGCTTTACAAATGACTTTTCCAAAGTAATGGTCATCAATAAACCAATTTATGGTCCTTTTTGTGTTTCTTTCTCAGCTTCCAGAGACCTTTGTTAGTTCTGGTGGATAGGAATATAGACCTCTCCACACCTCTTCATCACACGTGGACATACCAAGCCTTGGTGCATGATGTTCTGGTAAGGTTTTATCTCGTACAAGCAACTGCAAAAGTATCGCTGGGACCAAACTGCAATACAGACTTGGAATCTCTGTAGAGATGCTTAAGAAAGTTCCTTACAGTTAGAGGTGTGCAATGCAGTGACCTTTGAGTCATTATACCTTGTTCAGGTCCGAATGGAGGAGAGGACTTTAGGTCTAGCCAAGGTTATAGTAGACAATGAAGTGATACCACATCAAATGGTCTTGGAGGGGTGTAAAGTGGGGTGCACCCAGCAGTGAAGTGGGCCAGTGAGGGACATTCCTGCCCTGCACACTCGCTATAGCCTGAGCCCCTTTAATCAGTCACTGGTGATAAACCCCTGGTGTAGATTGACTCCTACAGAATTGGGCAGCATCCTGAAGTTTCACAGGGGAGGGCCTTTGTCGGACGCCGGCGTATAATAAATTTTCCCCTTATTTCCTATCCTGTGGACAAGAGATAAATGTTTATAATGGGAGACGCTGATTTAATGTCCAATCAAGAATTGTGTTACCAATAATGCCACTGAATGTAGCACTCATCTTGACAACTAAATAGTAAAACACATCCATTTACATGGACTACATCAAAGTAATGTTCAGAAGTCAGGGATGCAGTGATTCCATCTCTCTCAAATAATTCTTCCTTGAATCTATAGGCTTTACCTAATAAGGTAGATGCGGTGGCAGCCCCATATTTTTTTTTTTAAGTGAAGCTTTTAGTGCACCAGACCTATGTAAAAAGTTTATCTTATCAAAATGCAAATTTTCTTTGGAGGCTACTGGGGCTTGGAATAGCTGCTCCGCGGAGCGGGAGCTACAGCTACTCTACGCCCCAGTAGTTTCTTTCCATCCCACCTACCTGCTGCAGTCTTCTGCGCGCACTTGTCTGCGAAGCTGGAGCTGATGCACAAGCGCAGAACTCTGGCTTCACAGCTACAGCGCTCTGCGCCAGAAGACTTGCCGGAAGAAGGGATTGAAAGAGGCTACTGGGCCGTGGAGTAGCCATAGCTCCCGAACCATGGTGCAGCTACTCCAAACCCCAGTAGCCTCCAATGAAAATTTGCATATTGAAATTTTTATATAGATCTGGAGCACTAAAAGTTTTACTAAATAAAGCATCTACTTAGAAAGGTTGCAGGTTCCTGTATTTCGTGGCAGCCCAATGCTTTTTTTTAGTAAAATTATTAGTGCCCCTGACGGTAGGTTTCTGCTGGTTCCTTCCACAAGAGGTCTCCAGCCGTCTAGTGTAGGCTGAAATCCTATACTGTACTAAGGAAAAAAACAGATGACACTTTGGCGTGTTCTCCCGTATGATGAATGGGGTGATGAGCACATTTATTGTTCAGCTTAGGTTTTGCCAATCTGTGAGTCTCTTGACAGGCATTAGGAAGCAGAAGGTGCATTTAGATGACTGCTTCAACACTTGTTTTCTGGATTGTAGAATATAATAAAGACCTATCAATCCTTTGAGTAGCTTATTCAGTGAAACAATTCTTTGTTGAGTGTATCTAATCTAATATAATGAGGACAACCGTATAAACTTTGATTCCTAAATAGTGGATGACCTGGGACCCTAAGCCAAGTGCAGGTCCTTATGATCTGTATGAAGGCTGTGGGTGTGTTAAAAACGTAAAAAATAAACTTTTATGCCCACCTCGATAAGGCACATCAGTGTGCGATGCCCGGATAATTAGCTTGCTTCACCGCACATGTCCAGTACCCACGGCGCTTTGACAGTGAAGCTCGGGCGTACTATGCCGAGTTCACTTGTCAGAATGCACAGGCGCCAAGCAGAACTTTTTATTTTTTATGGGCCCACGTTAAAGTTTCTACAGGTGAATTTGGGACCCTAAGCCACCAGCACATTAGGACCTGTAAATAGTTTAGTGCCCCAAAGCGCCCTGACGGGTTCCCTTAAGCTGTACTTATAGTTGGTTCAGAAACCCTCAGAATGTCTCCCAATATTAAGAAAAAATTTGCAGTAATGAAATTGCTAGAATCCGCTTTCTATCATTTCTGTATTAAGCAAAGTTGTTCTATCTTTGGTCCTGGGTCTTTTGATGATGATTTAACATCTACTTCATAATTTTACACATGTTAAGAGTTTATCCAGAAGTCTACATAGCATATGAAGACATGAGCCTGCCCGTTACGGACAAATCTATCCATTGGTTTGTAGATTGGGATGAATCTGCCGTTTTTTTAGCACCAAATTTAATCTGAATCTTTTCTTCTTCATATTGGACAAATCTATTAAAATAGTGACTCGTTAATGTTTAGGGGGGGGGGGGGGGGGGGGGGGGGGACAATATTTTTTTTAAATTTACAACATGCGTTAGCTTTTCATGAAAAATCCCGGGGTAACAATTGGAGCAACATAGGCTTGGACCGAATGGATTCTGATCGAAATTGAATCTTTTAAAAAATTCGGAGCTATTGCTAACCAAATCTTGGATGATTCTCTCATCTCTAGAAATGCCGTCTCCATTTATCTCCAAGATGTCTGCTCGATGTTTACGACCAGGGGTAGAAATAATGAGACTTCTCTGAGCTGTGGATTTGCTCCAGTGTTATCCAATCTATATAATCTTACAAACCTAAAACGCTACGGCACATACATTTTCCCCCTTTCCAGGTAGTTTCCTACAATGTGTCCATGTAGTAAGCGCTATCCACCTGAAGTCAAGGCTGAAGCCCTCAGGTCTGTATAGGTTACTACTCCCTGGATGTAAACAAGAGTTGGAACGAACACAACTATTTCAGTAAGTTGTATCAAAACATCCAAACCATGAAAGAGGCCTCCTGGTTATAAACCTGTCTCTGTCAGTGGCACGAGGGCCAAAACACACTTCATTAGTTTCTGCCAATCAAACACTAGACTTAATTTCTGTATATTTCTGGCATTGGGGAGGGGGACTGCACCGATCATCCAAATATTATTCACAGGAACATCAATGAAACATTTCCGATGGTGTGAGAAATGTTCTACCTTCAATGGCTGTTGACAGGATCTTCCATGTTTGTTTACCGTGTTTATACTGGGTGCATTCTGCAGGACAGTGCGTTTTGTCCCAGGGACCATGACATAATGGAAGGTACTAATGATAAGTTTACTTTTCTGCATTTGGCCCACAGTTTCCAGAAGTTAGACAGTTAGTGGGAGAGTTATCAAAGCGGGTGCAATGGAAAAGTGGAAGGTTTGAGCAAAATAACCGTTTAGAGGTAAATATGACATCTGTTGTCCTGTTGGTTGCTGATGCTCTCCTCCCGCTTTTATTGCACTTTAAAGTGTTGTCCCCTGTGTACACAGTATGGAGGATAACCCTCGGCTAGGTAGGGGTCCCAGCATGATGAAAGGTAAGGTTACATTACCTCCACATTTTAGACCTCCTTTGTAAGGACACATCGGGAATCCCACCGTATCCTTACAACTTAGACATAAAACAGTGTTCATAGATTGGGATTCGTTCTCCTGAAATCAAGAGGAGGAGGGAATCGCTGCTGCCAATGTTTGGGGGGTTTTCCCAGTAGTATCACTGTTTTATATGGACAGCTACACCACTTGGGACCTCCCACAGTGTACACTCAGTGGGGGCCGGGGGTGTGTGCGGTACGTTGCATCCGTCCCTCCCCAGACTTTTATGACCTCCGCTGACTATATATGTTGCTCAGCGGGAGGGAAGACACCCTCATGCTGCGTCTTCCCATTATTTGTTCCTGCAGGATCCAACATAAACTGTGGACACAGAGGCAAAAAGCGAGCCCCTTCCTGCTAGTATGTGTCTATGTATACGCCGGGAGCTTTCCTGGAGTATACACTGAACGTGTCCATGTAACTTGGTGTGCTGTTTTATTGACCCTCACAATGAAAGGAACACACCAGTCACAGCTGATTCATTGATTTATACCTGGTGCAGGTCCTGAAGGGAGGAGCAGGACTCCAGGTCCTAGGAATACAAGTCCTGCTCCTCCCTTCTGACCCTGCACCATGTATTATTCTATGAATTAGCTGTGACTGGAGTGTTCCTTTACCTACTTATTTCCCCACCCGATTTTGTTTTCTGCTTCTTATTATGTCTGTGTTACCAGATTATAGCATCACTACTAGTGTACTCTTGTAGGTTTGTTAAAACTAAAGCTAAAATTAGAGCTGAGTATAGTTTTAGTTTGAGTTCGGTCGTGCGACCTGGAGGTATTGCAAGACTGGCAGGCGAATAGCCAATCCGGCAAATTGACGCCCCATAGCATGGGTTCCCTGGGTGAATTCACTCTTGGTAACTTGGTCCCTGTGTCGTTCAGTTTTCTTGAGCTGAACATTGCTCCGGGAAGCGAGTTCATTCTTTCTTCGTCATCTATGAAGTCCTGCTGGACTATGGTTCCATACTGGAAATATGATTTTAGTACAGTATATTAGTTCCATGGGGAGGAAGGATCATATTAGTCTGGAGGGATCATGCTAGGAGTCCAGATCCACACACTCCATTGAGTCCAGGAAATCGGGTCGAACTTGCCTACTTAGAAACCATTCATCATCGATGAATCAATTCTATAAGTCACTAGTAACTGGCAGGGATTGTGTTTGACGGAGGTTTTTTTTAACCACTTTATCATGCACTAAAATTGTAAGTTGCATGCAATAGGATGGGTATTTAAAGGGAACCTGTCACCAGGGACCTCATTTTCACTAAAGACAGGCTGCAGAAGCCCATTACAGCTGCAGTGCAAATCTGCCTTCTCTAAGCATTTGCATTACAATATAATTGTGTGTTATAACTTACCTTGCACCCTGACAGAATCATCTGTGTAGTCCCAGGGGTTGGGCTTTGTTTGGATGCATTTAAAAAAACAACATGCTACTTGTCTGTGATGCAGACAGCTCAGCTTTTGGCCCCCACCTTCGTGCTCCTGTACAGCTCCTCCTTTCTGCTCCTTTACAAAGCTCATTGCCCGCTAAGCTGATATCTGAGGGGGAGGAGCTGTTCAGGACCATAAAGGTGGGGGCTGGAGCAGAGGAGTCATTGTTTTTTTTTTAGTAGCTTTTTTTTAATGCATCCAAACCAAACCCCCACCCCTGGGACTAAACAGGGGATTCGGTCAGGGTGCAAGGTAAGTTATAACACACAATTCTACTGCAATGGAAATGCTTAGAGAAAGCAGAAAGGCAGGTGTGCAATGCAGGTGTGATGCGCTTCTACAACCTGTCTTTAGTGAGAATGAGGTCCCTGGTGACAGGTTTCCTTTAATAAGACTCACATAGAGATGTGTTCACATTTTATTATCCACTGATGATTCACAAGTTTATCTATTGTATTTCTTTTATATATTTACCATATTAAAAGAAAGTGGTGACCATCAGACCCATCATATATATATATTACTGCAGACATTGTTTGTAAATCTGCACATTTGGATCCTTTCTAGTTAACACAGCGTTTTATGGCTCCATGATGCTGCGCTGTGCAGGCGGCTGTGCTTTGCGCCCTGAGGGAAAAGTGGAAAAAATGATTCCTGCGGGCTAAGAGGTTATTTACTGTGTAAAAGGATTAAGCGTTTTGTTGTAATTTGCATCTGTCTTCATGTGTGCGGAACATTGTAGCCCGGCTCTTGTTTTTCTGTGGTCGGGTTATTGGAACAGAGCACCCTGCGCCAGCTAACACACCAGACATGGGATTGGAGCTGACAGGGAGCATATCCTCCTCAGGTGTTTATTCTCCGCATGTTAAGTAGCATTAGGATGAGTGTTACCAAGACATCAGACGGGGCTGAGCTATGCACGATCCACAAGGAGCACGGGGAGAAATGGAGGATATGGAAGTCACAGGGAGAACATTGCTGGGAAGCTGCACATGTCCGTGTGAATGTGTAACCTATTACTGGATATAACCTGACAAGGTGCATAGTTTCTTACAGTTCTGACATCTCTGATTTCCATTTTTATGTAAATTATTGCAGGAACGTCACTTCTTTTCCATCAAATTTTTGTATTTTTGAACATTTTTTTATTAATAATGTAGCTTCACTGTGCTCCTCATTTATCCCCCCTCTGGCATTGCATGAGGCCGCTTTCACGCCCTGTGTTTGAATTTTTGGGTCGGGGTAAAGCTTGGCCTTTTCACGACAATCGGAAACGAGTAGCACATGGTTTGCATGTAAACAGTGCAGGACACAGGGTTCTCATTTACCTATGGAAATAAGCATGCATGTATATGAGGAGGTAGAAGAGTACAGGAGGTCCCTTACTTAACACCCGACTTACAGACGACCCCTAGTTACAACCTGACCTCTGGATATTGGTAATTACTGTACTTTAGCCCCAGGCTACAATAATCAGCTGTAACAGTTATCAGGTGTCTGTAATGGTGATTTATTGTTAATCCTGGTTCTAATGACAATCCAACATTTTTACAATCCAATTGTCACAGAGACCAAAACATTTTTGGCTGGGCTTAAAATGATAAAATATACAGTTCTGACTTGCATACAAATTCAACTTAAGAACAAACCTACTTAAGCTATCCTGTATGTAACTATCTGTATAGCCAAATAGCTGAATCAGTATTTGGATGAGTAACCTTGTGCTTAAAGGGTTTTCCTTTAATAAAAGATCAGTGTGGGTTCAAAACTCGCATCTCTGATGCCACAAAGAATCAGATGGCAAGCAGACTCCATCATCTGTGTAGTGGTTAAACCTAGTCACTGCAGCTTAGTCACTGACATAAATGGGACATAAACTGCAGTAACTTTATGTGACTACTACTTACTGTCTCATTCTGTATTGTAGGAAGGACTCTCACCAATCTGATGCTGATGTCCATCAATAAGTTTGTTTCCCAGATATAAAATAACTGGACCCTCTTTCATGTACCTGCAGGACTTTCACTTAAACAGGGTAAACCTGGAAGAGGCTCCAGCAGTGGAAAGCAGCCCGTCTGGTGCGCGGCCCAAGAAGAAGAACATGAAGTCCTATGATTTAACGGTGGCTGATAAATTCTGGCAAAAGCACAAAGGAAGGTAAATTCTACACACACAAATATATATATTTGCCTTACAAATTAGAGGTCCTCTGCCTGTAAGTAGCCACCCATAACATCAATGTCTGACCTATTAATGAGCCTCGAAACAGGAATTTCTGTACGATTTTCTGTTTCTTAGCTGGACACTGTTCGGCTTTGTTACATTTTATTGGACACACTTGGATTTTTTCTTGGAATAGCTATTTTGAAGACATCCCAGAAAGCTAACCTAAACCCTACTCTGTAATATGGATGGGCAAAAATTAATACAGAGGGGTATTTTTGGTTTAGCTGATGTCCTGAGTCCTATTTGAAGGCTCAAGGTCAGACATTGACTTACATTGACATTGACTTAGAATTATTGTTTATTATAATTAAGGTTTGCTTTAGCTACATATAGCAGAATGCTGACACATGGCTATAATAAGGGTGCAACCCGTGCCAGCATTTGGATTTCTACCGCAGATCACAATGGTTTTCAAATAGATGAATATGTTATTGGAAAATAATGTGGTTATTAACATTTTTAAAATAATTTTAAAGGACATCTACTGCCAAATTACCGGTGGTAGACTGTCCTATTATGGATGCTCCTTACCTCTAGGAGATGATAGACGATAGCAGGGCCGGCCGGAGGGGTGAATAATAAGAAGCCACAGGGTGTGCATAATTATGGAGTAGAGACGCCATGAGGGACTCGGGTGGCGTGAGTTTGAGTGCTTCATGCTAATTTACATATTTTTATAGCCTCATTTTCTCAGAGCCCTGTATTTAGCTGGAACCTCTTCCATCATCTCCTAGAGGTAACAATAATCTGGTCGTAGATGTCCTTTAAAGGGGTGGTCCGGACATTGAAAAACATTGCTGCTTTCTTCCAAAAACAGCATCACACCTAACTCGGTTTTGGCCCGTATTGCAACTTTTCTCCACTCATCTCTAAGCAGATGAGTTGCAATACCGACACCCCATGATCATCTGTGGCGCTGTATTTGAAAGAAATCGGCATATTTTCAACCTCTGGAGAACCCCTTTAAGATGTTGTAAAACCACATGACTATTGTGAATGCCCCTTGTGTCTTTAACCTGAATTTTGCAGGTAAAGAGCAGTTTTCTTCACAATTCTGCATTGGTAACTAGGTTTTTTTTCAACACAATAACATGTTATTTGGCAATGCGGAAGTTGAATGCATGGCTACTTTCTTCCAAAGACCGCGCCACACCTTGCCATGGTTTGTGGTGGCATCGTTACTCATCTGCTTAGATGAGATGAGTGGAGCTGAGTTGCAATACTGGCCAAAACCATGGTTAGGTGTAGCACTCTTTTTTTAAGAAAGTAGCCGTGTATTTTCAAGTTCTGGACAACCCCTTTAAGATAACCATAGACACCCAGCTCATGAATACCAGATAACTTGTATTACAAATTGTGTACTGCCCAGACCAAAGCACCACAATTTGATTTTTTCCGCAGTCCGTTTCCTGAAGTTGCTGAATCAGTGCAGCAGGAGCTGGAATCTTACCGCAACCAAGAGGATGAAGTGAAAAGACTGAAAACCATCATGGTAAAGGATTATTACCACCATGAGAAATGTACAGAAAATCACATTATGGTCTCTTTTTACGATATTGCTGCAAACAAAATGACTGCTTCACTAAAAATGATATTTTTTTGTTTGATTTTTTTCATGACTTTGACTTCTAATGGAAGACACAGCATGTGGTCCCTGTGACTTCAGCTGTTACCCTATTTTTGGTTACAGACTAACTTTATATGTTAGAAAACTTCCTGTTGAACATCTATCTCCCGAACAGCAGTCTAGTATTACGGTTAACCTCAGTTACAGACGGACCTCTCTGCCCACTGTGACTTCTGGTGTTACTTTATTGATGAGGTGAAACGTTGCATGTTTACTATGGTGGAATAAAACTAAAGATTTTCTTCACTACACGGAGTGCTGCTTCATCGTTGTTTTCGCTACTATGGTGGGATATGTCTAAGCCCATTTAGAAGATTTTTGCACCCGGTTTTACTCTCTGCACGGTGCTGCTCCACACCAGAATTTTTGTCTTTCTTACTCTCTGGATGTTACTTTAGTCCTGGGCTGCAATGATCAGCTGTAAGGTGTCTGTAATGAAGCTTTATTGTTGATCAAATTCAACTTAAGGACAAACCCAAAGAACCTATTTTGTATGTAACCTGGGGACTGCCCACTTGTACCAGCAGCTTGCCCGAAAGTCCTTGGAATTGTAGGAGGGAGCTGTTGCCAAACCTCTTTGACAGTGGCTTGTTACTAAATACTAAAGGTTCGGGTGAATGGAATCCAGCTTGCCTGATCCATGTCTTCCCCAATATCTTCCATTGCCTAATTGGCTTCCATTGGCTAAATTTTCATCTTATTTGAATGGGACATTGCCATTTGTATCAGACCACCACCTATTTCCTAACAATGACTTACCATAAGTAATTAATTGTCAATCCTGGACATCCTCTCTAAATGTTATACAGGACTCATCTATAAAATGCTGGTGAATTTCTGACTGTGTCTGACTTTTAGAACAAATTATGGGGTTCCAGTTGTTGCTGGTCCTGTGGTTGTCCTTATTTATTATATTTATAAGTATTTTATATAGTTCATTTATGCTCCGAGATGTAGCTGAACAGTATGTTTAATGCACACATCTACTTGTCCTAATGATGTTGTTCTGTCTCAGGGTTTGGAAGGTGAAGATGAAGGTGCGATCAGTATGTTGTCAGACAACACGGCAAAACTCACGTCTGCTGTCAGGTAAGTGCTGGCTTTTTGATGGCAGGTATTAGCGAAAAATGTTATGTTTTAATCAGGTTTTTAACACACTACTGTAACATATGGCTGTAGAAATGTATTTCTCATAATCTGACTTATCAACAATGCCTATTTTGGGTGTTGTTAACATAAACCCCACTTCTATTACATCTGCCTGGGATTGTATGTTTACATGTTTGGTAAACTCTTAAAGGGAATCTACCATTTGCTTTTATGCATTATGAACCAAACATACCTTGAGAATGCTGTAGCTACACTGATGCAGAAACATATCTTGTTTAATCCCTAAACTGAGCGGTTTCGCTGAATTTTTTTTTTACTAAATTACGATAATTAGGCTCTGTCCCTCCTGTGACTGCCCCGGCACCTTTCCTTTTAACCTAATTATGCACCACTCCAGAGAATCAGTGTGTTGTCCCTGCCAGGCAAAAGTAATCAATCGCTGCACCATCCCTCAGTTGCAGTGTATGAGTCATCCAGCTCAGGCTGATAAGTCCTGTCTATACAGTTCAGGAAGCTCTGTATTGTGTGTTTATGTATGGCAGCCACTCTGCACCCAGCTTTCGAAAGGTCCTGAATTTTATAATTGTTTTTTTGAGCAAAACCACTCAGATCAGGGATTAAACAAGTTAAGTTTCTGTATCAATATAGCTACAGCATTCTTAAGGTATGTTTGGTTCACAATGCATAAAAACAAATGGTAGATTTTCTTTAAAATATAATGTTTTTGTATTGTATGAAATATCTATGAAATGTATGACTTTCTTCCTGTGCTTACAGCTCTCTTCCAGAGCTTCTAGAGAAGAAGAGGCTCATAGATCTACATACTAATGTGGCCACTGCCGTTTTGGAGCACATCAAGGTCAGTGAATAGCTGATCAGTTTGCTACTCATTTTTTATTTTTTATTTTTTTTATATATAATGAGAAACTTCAAATACTATTAAATCCTCCTCTATGTGGTGATGGGCACAATTAGAAAATTGCTTACATAAACCCTATTGAGGCAGTGGTAGGCATAAGCCAAAAATAAAAGTGTACTCTATCAGTAGATGACACTTCTGGTTCACCAGATCCTTTGTTACCAAGCGATGGTTACATCACTTGTTCTAAATCACTAGGTTCCGCTGAGGCCACTACTTGGCGCAGCAGGTATTATGACTCCCAAACACTTGGCCCAGACAGGAGTGACAAGCCCCACAACACTGGAGCAGGGTAAGGTTCTCCTACCCCATAATTCCCCGAAAAACTGTTTACGCCACTGTTTCAGTCACTTTTATGACAAAGGGTTGTGGCTTTGTGGCAAACAGCGATTGCGCACAAAATAATGGTAATGCGCCAAATTTTGCTCCAGCTTTCTGTTGTAAACTAGGCCTACTAACACTACATTCACATGATGTATGCCCGCCGTACCGTAGTACGGCAGGCATACATCGGCACCGGGGAGAGGAGGAGGGGTAGAGCACCGCTCACCACCACCCCTCTTCATAGAGTAACATAGGGCCCGGCGCCGTATTCCATCAAAAGGTAGGTATCTTTCTACAGGCTACGGTACGGTGCCGCACAGCGGTGTACGGGGGACATATATACACCGTAAATACGCCGTATATACATCCTTCATACGTTTGTGTGAATGTAGCCTAACAGTAGGTGCAAAGTAGACTAGTCTCAAACTATCTTTCAGCAGTAGACACTTCGATAAATCTGGTGTAGAAAAAGAGTGTCTAGTCCAACTTTGGATGCTTTTGATAAATCTGCCCCTTTTAACTATTTACTATATATTATACAGCATTCATAACAGTATATTATACAGCATACAGGATTCACAACCTTATTAGAGCTGGAAAACCTACTTTCTTTTCATCCTCACATCAACGGAGTGGAGGGTCAAATAAAGGATTCTGTGATTCTAGCACTGTACTCCCGGTGAGGTGCATTTACTGCATTGCCAAAAACCCAAAGGACTTATAAAAATCCTGCAGGTCCCCAAGATCTGAGAGGTCTCTCTGTTCTCTGTCGCTCCTGTCCCTGCTGTATGCTATGCACTCACTGGCCTCAGTGGTTACGTTTTGACAATTCATTACTAAAGCTCCAAGGGGACCACAGCACCAAAAAAAGCTGATTTTATGGTTGATACTATTAGTTGGCAAAAGTGCCCCCTTTGGAATTTTAACAAATCTTAATCTTATCTTAATCTGCATCATAAATTGGTTTACTTTTATGGGTTAGGAATCCACAGAATTAAATTTTTTGGAGAATTCCATTTGTAGAATTTAAAGGCAATGTTTGTGCTTCGGTCCCAAATTGAGGACAAAAGTCAGAATCGCTGTATAATGTCAGCTGTGAACACAATTCTAGAACTTGTCCCCAGACAAAGAACTTCACAAAAACATGAAGTGGATTAACCATGTCCTCCTTCCTTCTAACATCAACATTCAAAATGATGCTAATGAGCCTAGGCCTTCTGTGATTTGGCTTAATAGACTGTTACACTGTCTCGCTGCCCCCTACTCCCTCAGCACGGAGAATACAGCATTAAGTAACGGGGCAGTCCGACCATGAGAGACCGGCTTCGCCGTTCATGTCGGGGAGCAATGAGGGGTCCAACCGGGGTACGTCCGACCCCCGTTCTCGTAATCTGTGGGGTTCCCATCACTGAGACCCCACCAATCAGCAAGTTAGGCCCTATCCACAGGATAGAGCCTAACTTGTTTTTTGGGAAAACCACTTTAAGTATGTACCGCCATAAATCCACTGGATGATGTGGACCGGTGGGCACTGTACAGTACTGATGTGGTCATAGTTATCACATATTTACTGCTTGTTATTGGGATTCCCTGAACCATCACAAGAGGAGAAGGAAGGAAACATGGAAGATTCCGCCTCCTCAGGAGCCATAAGTCAGGGGTTTTGGATATGATAACAGCGGGATGAGTGCAGCAATGAGAGACAGATGATATAAGGCTCTGTGCTGCCAGATACTATGGAGGCCGCACACGTCTCCCCACTCCAGAAGCCGCTCGTCTTATGAAGTGTCTCCGCTCTAATTGCACATCCTCATCCATTCTCGCTCTTTGCAGATTATAAGTTATAGCCGAAGCTAATTTGTTTGTCAAACAGATTGAGGATGACGTTATTGTGGAAAATGATGTTTCCAAAGAGGGAACGTTTTGCCGTTTCCAATTTCTGGTGAAAACAAAACCTGAATAAGATCCCCGAAGAGTTGAAAATCATTTTAGCAGCGATTGTTTTGATATTTAACCTCTTGCGGTCTAGAGCATATTCATCTGTTATAACATGTTACTTGATTTAATGATGTTGTTATGGATGAGATATTCTCGGGAGTCCAGACTCTATAATCTCCAGATTGCTGCAGCCCTCTCGTTTGGAAATCCCAGCAATTAATATTAATTGCATGATGTCTTTATGGTATGTGCAAAGATGGATTGTCTGTCTCACTTTGGTGGTAGCACCCTTAAAGGGACACTGTCATCAGAGATTATCCCATTAAAGGAAATCTACCATCAAAATCCATCATGATAAACCAGAGGGATCAAGGCTGTGGTAAAATGTGTTATTCATGGCATCCTTTCTTCTAAAATCAACTTTTAAAATGGTGATAATGAGCTAGAAGGGTGTACAGATTCACAGGCTGTTACACTGTGCAGGAGCCCTTCCCCTCTCCCACTGTGTGCTGAAACTTTCTTCTGCAGTGAGATTACATCAGGCAGATGAAGTGCTGAAGGTGAAGCTACAACACTGAGGGGCTCTGCTATTACCCCCAAGGAGCCCTTCTAGCTCATAAACATAATTGTAAAAGTTGATTTTAAAAGAAAAGGAGCCATGGATAACAAATATAAGAAGATTACCACAGTCATGGTGCCTGGATCTATGATTGATTTAGATGATGGGTTTCCTTTAAACTACTAGCCCCCTCAGGTAGGGGTATGAAATGTGCTTTCTAGATTCCCCCTTTTATGTGAAATCTCAGCCATTTACCTATAAAAGGTAAAATCTTTAGTTCTTTAGTAACCAAGATGCTTGTTGATCAGACTTTTACATGACATTGAAGGAGATTTTTTTCATCGGTAAACCAGTAATATTTTTTGAGGACACCAGACTTGCAGACGACCCCTAGTAACACAGACCCCTCTGACCTCTGGTGAAGCTTTCTGGATGTTACTTTAGTCCCAGGCTGTAATGATCAGCTGTAAGGTAATGTAATCCTTGGTCCCAAAACACCAAAAAGTTTAAAAATCCAATTGTCAAAGGGTCAATTATACAATATAACAGTTCCGACTTGCATAAAAATTCAACTTTAAGAACAAGCCTAAAGAACCTTGTACTTAACCCGGGGGCTGCCTGTAGTTTGTCCATGTATAATAGTTTATATAGTTGAAAAAAGACATCAAGTTCAACCAAGGATGGGAAGGGATTGGATGAGGAAGAGATTCATGGGAAACCATTCTATATAACATAACCATCAATGTTATTTAGGTGTAAAAAGGCATCTAGACCCTTCTTGACTCTCTCTGCTGTCCCTGCTGTGACCAGCGCCTGAGCAAGGCTTTTCCACAGATTGACAGTTCTCATAGTAAAAAAAAAAGCCCTTTCGCCTCTATTGATTAAACCTTGATTTCTCCAGACGGAGACAGTATGTTAACGGAGACAGGTGAGAAAACCTTTAGTCCCCTAAATAATAGTCAGCGTTATTTGCACACACATGATCTGTGCCAACCAGTGACTAGCATTGAGGGTTTTACCCTGCTGTCCACATAGGGTATAATGACAAGGGTAGCTGTAACATATCCTTCTTATGTGACCCCCAATTTAATGTTTTCACTAGTCTCATTGCTCCTTCCACCTGTTGGTCATCACTGGTAAAAGGTGAGAAAAAAATTGGAATAACCCAAAAACATATTTAATGAACTTCTATAGTAACCCATGAAGAAACTGACCCCCTGCTAAGCCTCTTGGCTCGTCTTCCTTTAAAGGAAATGTGTAGTATCTAATCTCTTGTTCCTAACACTTACATGTGGCTTGTGCTATTCTTTTCAGCATTTCCAGATGTTTAATGTTACCTTGTCAGCAAACTGCTGGGAAAATGCTCCGAGCCTCCAGGAGTTTTTCTTTTTTGCATATACCAAAGCTATCCGTAAATGATAAGCTGAGAAATTTCTTTTATAAATTTTCTGGGGATGATAGAACAAGAGATGTAGGTTATATTGCCACCAAAGTAAGGATTTCACTACATACAGCTACTTTTTGTATCCTTTAAGATTCGGGTGCACGTGGAATTTTTTATTTTACACTATTCCCCCCAGCATTTCCCATAGACATTTCTGATAGACATTTCTGATTCAGCTTTAAAGTTGAATATGCCAGTTCTCTATACTGTCAAGTGGGCGGTCCTGGTCAGTAACGCACTACCCGGCACTGCCTACCTGACGCGAAAGGAAAATCGGCAGTGAATCTACTGGCAGTGTTTGCTCAGGAAAGGTAGGAGCAAGAAAAGACTAATAAATTGTGTGCAATTTTTTTGGGACTGGTGGAGTTGCACCTATTAAATAATGCCAAGAGTTGGAGTTGTTGAATGCCCTCTTTTTGGTAAAAGCTCAATATAACACCATCCATCTTTTGTGTGGCTTTTGTACACATTCTGAAAGTATTATTTTACTAGATGGTGTTTTTGTCATATCACTCTCACCAAACTGTTAACTGTATATGATCTGATATTTTACTTTATTGATCCCCTAGGGCAGTGATGGCAAACCTTTTAGAGACTGAGTACCCAAACTACAACAAAGACCCGCTTATTTATTGCAAAGTGCCAACACAGAAATGTAATTTGTGATTTATACTCCCTTCTCTGTCACATTGATATCAGCACCTGAGGCACCAATAAAGCAGAAAATAGTCCCAGGTACAGCTGTCACTTTAAAATAGCTATGTGCACAGCAAGTCCTGGGCTGTCTGGGACTGCAGGAAGATACCTAGAGTCCTCTCTGGTGATGGCCTGAGTGCCCATAGAAAGGGCTCTGAGTGCCATCTCTGGCACCAGTGCCATAGGTTAGCCATCACTGCCCTAGGGAAAAAATTTTTGTACACGATGCTCAGGCATATTGTCACAACCGAAAGGGATACCGATGCACTTACATACACATTATACTCACAGCAGACTACAACCGTAACATCGTTCCTCAGGACTTCTTTTATTATAACACTACATAAAGATAGAGTTATAAAAGTTATATCACCCGAGCGCCTCAGGGAGCTGAGTATTTTAATGTATGCACACCCCCATAGCACTACCGACCCCACCCAGTTCCGCTCCCCCCAAGTTCATAGATGGCGGTGGGCAGTACAGGAGGTGCGCATACATTAAAATACGAGGCTCCCTGAGGCGCTCGGGTGATGTAGCCCAAGCCCACTGGCAGATTTGCATAACTTTTATAACTCTATATATAGAGTTATAATAAAAGAAGTCCTGAGGAACTTCTTACTAGGACACATCTATCATCACTAAACTGATGGCAGATGTCCTTTTAATAGTTAATTCAATTCAAATGTATGTATGGGATGGCCGAGATAATTGTCTATAAAATGTTAATTGTCTCACGTTAAAAGTTTTAGTGGATGGTGGAGCCTAAAAGTCAAGACTTGCAACCCTTTGGCTTGTTGGTACCGATAATTTGTCCTTAACCGTAATGTTTGGGACCGTGCCGAACATTTCAGGTTCGGGACTTGAATCCAGGCTTCAGCCAGAAGTTTTGGATAGTCTTTCAGGCTCTTCTCCACCGGCAACACCTGCGAACGATGCTGGCGTTGGCGCGCACCACCACTATTCCTAGGATTTTCGCTCCCAAATTAAATTGCAGCTTTGCTGTGGGCATTTAAAGGTTTAACAGCCACAATCATTGCTGGTGTTACTGGTGTGTGTTTAGGTACCAGAACCGAACTTTTGTTTGAGGCCCTGCTGAACTCTGCAAACCCCTATGGGTCCACAGATCACTACTGGTCGGTGTAAGGAAGGGTCCTTTACACATAGAGTAACTCAACTGTGGAATGCCATAGTGTGCAGTGTAATGGTAGATAATCACATACCTGTACTTATGTAATAACTAAGAGCTAAATTAATTACAATTAATAATCCATAATTGATTGTGAAAGGTTGAACTTTACGAACCATTATTTTTAAACCCACATAATTCTCTAAGAATGTGAAGCTTGAAGATTAGCCCTTGAATAAACCGAACGTTTAATTCCGTAGAAACATAAACTTCACGTTATGGAAAAATGCGTCAGAATCTTGTGATAAGAGACGTTAAATTTTATACGAGATAATCCCCATGTTGAGAGCAGTTAGTCCGGACGCTGTAAGTATGTGTCGGAAGACAAAGTATTCCAAGGATTAGAAGGCGAGAGGCTATATTGTGACTTTTCCTTTTGGAGATGCGCTCCAGCCCTGTGAATAGCACTCTGTCTCCTCTGCAAGTTACCGCGCTATGTATCTGCTCCATAAAATGTAATTAATCGTAAGGTTAACTGTGCGAATTAAGACGGCTGTCTGTTTAGACACTTCCACACAGCAATGCGCTTGTAGATTCTCTTGGCCCAGACTCTGAAGTCTTCATACGCCGCTCGTGATATGTGAGCTCTGTCCCTGCTGCTCATATTCCATCTGCATTTAGCATCGTCCTAAGGAAACTGACCATCAATCAGCTCCTCTGGGGTGTACTGGCAGCTCCCTGGCACATGGGCTGATTAAGTCAGTGTCTGTGTCTCGTAACACCCCGGCAGGTTAAAAGATCTCAACAAACAAGCCCCTGTCTTTATTCTTGGCTGAAACAGATGTTAGTATTCACCAACATCTTCTCCACCAAAAACAGAGAAGGCCCAGCCAACCCAACCTTGTCCCGAGACCATTCCGCTTTGTAGTGTAGTGGGAAATGCCAGCCCATCAGACCCGGACAATGATTTATTAGACTTCTCATCTAAAGCCAATCACTCTTTCCTAGGAGGTTTTCTTCCCAGCACTTACCTAATGTCATGGGTGAAGGGATAAGAAGGACCTGTATGGAATATTCCAGGTGCTAGGTCTCCGATGCGGATCTCGGGGTTTATCATAGAGTCTTCTTTTGCTAGTCTGTGGTTTGTGTATTAGCATTTTGATGTAGACTGCTTTTACTACTGGAATGAAAAGTAATTTGTCTAATTTTGGATCCCATCATGCAGTTTTATTTTTTCTGGTATGTCGGTATGTACTATCATAGCAGAACTCGGGCCAATCAAAGGGTACAAGGCGTATATGTAAGCAGAATATTTTTTTCCAACTATAGTAAGTTGTTTCTTTCTGAATTTTTTACTTACCCGTCCCATTGACGCCGCCGATCCGGAATGTCTGCCGAGAATTCGGAGCTGCCGTGATTCACTAAGATCGTGCGTCCAATTTCCTGCATGTGTCGCTTCCCCCACTGAGGTCCGCCGGAATTCACCTTCTTCTCCCCGGTGCATGTAAGTGCTGATCTTGCGACACAATTTGGTTTTTAAATTCCGCGGTTTGTCCGAATCAGTCGATTTGTATAGCATGCAAGCCGGCGCCGATGCGGCACAATCCGATCGTGTGCGTCAAAAACCCGGGGCATTTCAGAGCAAATCGGAAAAAATCAAGAAAACCGGACGGAAATGCGTCCGACGAACTCTTAGTAAATGTGCCCCTATGTCTCAGTCTCTGGAAGGCTGCAGGGAGCTAGCCAAAGGACAGTCTGCATTACCTCAGTTGAAGATAAATAAGATACATTAATATAAACAAGCCACATTAACTATTTAAGAACATGATAGAATACATACATAGATATATTGCACACAATGGCCCAGATTTATTAAAGCCTTTGCACCAGTTTTCTGTCTGGCCTTGCACATGACTTTTTATTGTAAACTGCTTGCACATGTATTTATAAAGTGTCACATTTGTGGAACACACGACACATTTGTGTCATGGTTGCACTATTAACAAAAATACAGCATCCCTCAGATATAATTCAAACCTGTCTCTATCAGACCTGGTATTTACAATTTTGGTTATCCTTGAATACAACCGTATATCTTCTGACTATGGTAGGGTTCCACTCATGAATAGCTTCTCCTGTATGCACACTGCAGATCTCGCTGCCTCCTGCCCCTCCCCCTGCATTACAAGACCAGCTCAGACACAAGCACTTCCTGCCAGCAAGTAGCAGTGTGCAGAGACTTACTCTACAAGCTACAGACAGATAAGTTTGAGTTGAGAGTGTCATTGTACCACATTTACTAAGGTCCTTGTACCGGTTTTAAAGTTTTATGTCTGACTTTGCGCATTCATGTAATTATAAAGTATCTATTTTTGGCAAACACAACACAGGTGACACTTTGTGGCGCACAGTGCACTATACCCAAAGCGACAAAAAATTTCTGCACTAAAAAGGCCATTTCGGTGTCTTGTATTCATCTCATCTCTGATCTGTCTCATATCTCTCTTTCTATGTGTCAGATACTAGTGAATGAAAGTGTAGATAAACCTGTAGCCTGATAATCTCAGCACATTGTCGGCACACAGTATCTCATAGCACAGAGGAATCATGAAGTGTCTGCTCGACAAGTTCCTGCCCCACATTCTGGAATCTTACACTGACCATCACTGAGTGATAGGAGGTAAAACAGCAATAAAACTGAGTAACATTGTAAAGTAAGGTGTTAAAAATGGTCTTTTTTGTGTTAACATCACTTGGAGATTAAAATTTGAGAACTTTCTTTTATGGGAAAACCACTTTAACCTGGAAAACCTGGAAAAACTGGGTTATGCTCCCTAGACAGTTGGATCTCTGAGTTACAGAGCCCAGTAGGGTGATCAGTCCTAATGGGTCCACTTCAGAGACCATCTTGAATTATAGTTTTGTAATGATCCAACACTGGGACATTCCATATCCAATGTCGCCTATTCCCCCCACTTTAGCATACAGGCCCCTGGATTCCCAATGGGTAGGCCCACTTTCACACTCGGGTCATCTCATTCACCTGACCACCAGCCGGGACTTGATATGGAAAATTCCAGTAGCACGAATAGGAAGAGAAAACAATGAACATCAGAAGCAAAACATAACATACAAAACATGGGTTTTGGGATGATGGTATAGTCCACACACATAGGACACCTGTAAGCTATATACCCTAACCCCTTCCATACTTTTCCATTCTTAGAACCCCACAGCTACTTAACTGATTGAAACCCACTAGTAATGTCACTGACTATATGTATGTGTGTATATAAGTACACTTTGAAACAAGGATCCAGATTATTCCACTAGAAAAGAGGAAAAAATATCTATACACAATTTATAATTATTTAATATATAATATTTTAGAATAAGAAGTATTAAATATAAGAAACCCAAACCCATCTCTGTGCCAGTCCCGGTCCCTGGCAGGGCAGGTCTATCAACCCATTCTATACAATAGATAGAGCAGATACATTAACTGTAAAAAAATCATAGAGGTGTCAGGATTGGGAAGAAATTCCATTAGAAGAACAGCATGAAGAGATATATAATCATGGAGGTTGAAAGCCATAGGATACAGGCCAAATGGAAAGCAATAGTTGGGTTGTTAGGGATGTAACAGGAGATAATGCGATGGAGAAGAATTTTGTGGATGAGATAGATAATTATATTGGCATTACTGGTTCCTAGGATACCTAAGAGGCATGGTATGTGTAGCTAATATATATTATACTAATTAAAGATAAAAACTAAACACAAATACTAATTACACCTACTATACTGTTACTAGAACAAAAACAACAATAGAAAACACAATTTTAGTGGATTACTGATGAAACAACTTGCAGTAATTAATCCTCTGTTTAAAGTTTAACAACTTAATGAAGTTTTCCAGGAATTCTTGAAAAATTCTTTGGAGGCTGAAACAGAGGTGCCAAAAATTAAAGTAAAGCTTGCTCTAGCTCTGTTTCTGGTTCCCACCATTCTTCGGGTCTTCGACACCTTTGCCTGGAGTCAGTAACCTCCTCAAACTATGGGGCATCACTTCCTCTTACGACAGAAGTGACTTCCCATGGTCCACTGTTTGGTCAAAGTGTGTCCAGTGACCTTGTGGCCTGGTAGAGGTGGCAAAGGCCGGTGGTTTATCTGATAACTAGCAAGTTAAGTTTTGAAGTGGATTGGACTTGTTCTTTTAGCAGGAGGACAACCCAACTCATGTTCCTCAAACATAGATATACAGTAAAATATAAGCGGTTTGGGCTGTAGACCGGGGCCCAAACCTTCTAGGGGGCCCATGGCCACCCAGACCACCCACCAAAATTTATACTGAGAAGGACCTTCACCCATGAAATCCTTGTACATCTGTTCCTGCTTACAATACACATGTACACAAGAGCCATTTCAGGAAGTTTGAAGATCCTCCAAAAATCCTGAAACTACAGATTGAAAGCAGGACGAAGGGGCACACCCTCCATTCTCCGAGAAGCTGATCCTAGTACCATCTGTAGGACATAAATTCTGAACTTGTAGGGGCTATAATATTCATACAGCCCAGTGGGACATTATATATATACGGTTCATATTGCTCTCGGCAATGTGCTACTTCACAGCTCCTCCCCTCTGCTACCAGTAGTTGCTGTATCAGGATTTTGGTTGTCTATTTACAGCAGTCACTCAGCAGATGGGAGGAGCTGTGGGACAATTCATTGCAAAGGGGAGAAAGCAGTTGCAGGAGCTGTAAACCAGGATTAAAAGTTCCCTTTTCACAGTCCTGCTGCTACTTACAACACGCGCAAAAGCTATGGTTACACCAATCTCTAGGGGCTGTACCAAACACTGCAGTTTATTATAGTCTACACTGATGATGGATTCTATATAAATAAATTATACACAAGGAGGCATGCTACACCTTTAATCCTATACATAGATTTGTGCACAGTGTTAGCCCTGTAGTCACTGAAGAAGGAGCCCCCGCTCTGAAACACTATACAGGCAGTCCCCAGGTTACATACAAGATAGGGTCTGTAGGTTTGTTCTTAAGTTGAATTTGTATGTAAGTCGGAACTGTATATTTTATCACTGTAATCCCAGCCAGAACTTTTTTTGTCTCTGTGACAATTGGATTTTAAAAATGTTGGGTTGTCAGAAGAACCAGGATTAACAATAAAGCTTCATTACAGACGCCTGTGATAACTGTTATAGCTCATCATTGTAGCCTAAGGCTAAAGTACAGTAACTTACCAACATCCAGAGGTCCGTTTGTAACTAGAGGTCGTATGTAAGTCGAGTGTTCTTAAGTATGGGACCACCTGTATCTTATGGACTATAGTTACAAGGAACAAGTATTCAAATATCTAGTTTGGAATTGGATCTCTAGCAGAGCCCGTTTGACTATACAGGCAGTTTTCGTGGACTTGGCATAGTGATGCATCATATTACAAGCGGGTTTACGTCACGCACATGCGCACTCGATACACCGAGAGCAGGGTCAGCTCCAGGTTTCAGTAGGCCTCTGGGCGACAGAGCCTCAGTGGGCCCCTTTGCAGTGAGCTCACATTGTATCATTAAAAATTTAGAAACAAAAACAGTTTCCTGTTCCCTAAAATATTCCCTAGTTTATAATCCCCCTCACACCTATGGATTCATTAGATACAGCCCCCTCACCCCTATGGATTCATTAGATACAGCCTCTTTCACTCCCATGGATTCATTATCTACAGCCTTATGTGGGCCCCCCCAGCAGGTCTGGGCCCCAGCACATGCCCAGGTATGCCCAGTACTGTCGCAGGCCCTGGCCGTGATGACGCCATAACAAACAGAAAAGGAAACTTGCGTATAGATTATCCAAATTCAGGCATTGGATTTGCAAGTATTTCTATAAAGTATTTATATTAACTGTTTCTTCTTATGTAAAGATCTATATGATACAAACGTTTTGGAGAGGTTCTGACCCAGTTTTCTAGTATCAAATTTGGGCCATTTTGGCTCTTGATGAAGCTGCTCAGAACCGTACAACCATACGCAGAACCGTACTTGAAATGTTCCGGCCAATTGTCGAACAAAAAAAAAAAACGTAACTGGATAATGAAGAAAAATTCTTATCAATTATTTTTTAAAGTTGTGAAAAAATATCCAAACTGAAAACTGTGAAAACAATATTTATAATGTACTAATACAATTTTTTATTGTGCTTCCCAGGAATTTATGAAGCTGCAGTGCAGAAGCCGCGACGTTTCGGAGCCGTCATAACGGTGATGAACGTGTGAAGAGTATGTCTAAAATAACGACACGAAATATAAAATAGCGAAACATATACACGTGTTGGGGGCTTCTTCCCACCAGACCACACAGATCACACAGCGGTATTCCACATCAACACTTATAGTTAAAGGGTGTGTTAAATGGCCGGAGGGTGTAGCGAGAGCATTCTAATCACCCCTTTAAAAAATTTGCTCAATTAACACATCTGCTTTTACGAAAATGAGCTATCAGAATGAGTTACAAATAACCGAATGGATGAATGCAGACAGGGTAAGAACTGCACGTGTCAAAGCAATAATTGGAATTAACGCCAGGGACCAATTGTCAGCGGTAGAATTAGTGCTGATTACACATATCCCAGAAGGAGAGGCAACAGCTTTGGGAGGTGAAGAAACTCCTAAAATTTATTAGGACATAGACATAATTTGCACTAAGCGTTGCGAACCTGCTGTGATAACAAGACTTATAGGAGGAAGATATTTAAAAACTGACATGACATACATATATTAACTATGAAGACGGTTTTATGTCAGTGTTTAATAGTTTACTGTTACATTCTTTACATCAAGGTCTAGCCAATAATGTATATCAATCAGGATATACCTGAAGGTCAGGGGAGTAACAAAGTGCGTCAGGGCCCATAGCAGATTTCTGAATGGGCCCCCATACTCACACATTTATGCACTGATATATCCATTTACACACACAGACCTTTCCCAGTAGCTGTATACTGTGGAAGATGTGCACTGTTATATACACATTAGAATGTACAATGTGCAGCATAATGGGGCTCATTTACTAAGGGCCCGAATCGTTATTTGTCGTCGTGTTTCCTAAAAATGACCGTTTTGCGCCGAATTTGGAGCATGTGATCGGATTGTGGCGCATCGGCGCCGGCATGCACGCGATGGAAATCGGGGGCCGTGGCTGTCGGAAAACCCTACGGATTCGGAAAAACCGCCGTATTTAAAAAAAAAAAATGTGTCGCTTGACACACACTTACCTGCACCCAGCAACGGATGGTGCACTCCAGCGAACTCCGGCGGACTTCTGCGCAGCAGCGGCACCTGGTGGACATCGGGCGCACTACCTTAGTGAATTGCCGGGAGACCCGAATCCTCGACGGAGAAGGCGCCGCTGGATTGCGACAGGACCGGGTAAGTAAATCTGCCCCAATATGTATACAGTGGTGCACATCCTCCATTCTTTAGAGTGTCAGGTCAGATGACAGGGTCCCCTGACACTATGGGGCCCATGGCTGCTACCACTGCAGTTATGTCCCTGCTGAAGGTCAATACAAATGCATAAAAAGAATTAAAAACTCCCCTTCATAGTTTAAGGAGGAACAACTACAAGCCGAAACCCGCTCTCCGATGCTTAAACGACCCAAATTCTCTAAAGCCCCGCGTCAGTTTTTTTGTCCGACTTTTTTGTCTTTCATTTGCAAACTGCTAGCACAGGTAAGTGTCCGAGACACATTTTAGGCGCACCCGACACTATACCCGACACAAAATTCTGCACTGAAATGGGTGTTCCGGTGCACAGTCCGACCGTGCGACACATTTATCATCTAAAGTCCAACAGAATTCTGTCGCACGCCCCAAGGTGCACCAAAAAAAAAAATTGGTGCACTCTTTTGGAGCAGTGTAGGGTGCCCCAGATTCATGAAGAACGGATGCTAGAAATCCCTAAAAACAGGCAAACTGCACCTAGTTTTTAGTAAATAAGGGCCATTACGTAAGTATCAAATTAGTTTCTTCAACTTGTGCAAATAAAACCATGTTTTATTTATATATTCACAAATACCCATATAAAAGTGCATATGAAATAATAAAATCCATAGTAACATCAAACATCCCACCAGAATAAAGTCCACGGATCCACGGGCCTTAACACTTTGTGTGCATTGTCTATTTTGGCTACTGATTGTGGTTCATTCCCATCTCTTCCTCTCACTCCCGGCGCTACTTATGCTGGATTCACATCACATTTTGTATAAGCTAAGCGTATACGCCGGGAAAGCACCTGACGTATGCATTTAGCATTTACATTGACAAATTCTGGTAGACAAAGCATAATTGTTGCCTCTTCCTGGCCAAAAAAGGCATATGTCGCTAGGCAGGAGGGTGGACCCAGTGATGTCATTGGGGGATCACCCCGTTCATCATCATTTCTACATAACAAATTGCACTTCATAGTGACAGTATTTAATATTCCATGCCGTGTACTGGGAAGCGGGAAAAAAAATCCAAATGCAGTGAAAATGGTGAAAAAACACATTTGTGACGTTTTCTTGTGGGCTTGGATTTTACAGCTTTTACTGTGCGTCACAAATGACATGTCTACTTTATTCTTTGGGTCAGTATGATTACGAAGATACCAAATTTGTATAGGTTTTATAATGTTTTCATACATTTACAAAAATCAAAACCTCCTGAACAAAAAAACTTTTTCATACTTCAGTGTACAGAGCTGTGGGTTGCGACTTTTGATGGCGTTTTCATTGCTATCATTTTTAGGACTGTACGACCTTTTGATCACTTTTTAGAGATTTTTTTTATCTTTTTCAAAATGGCAAAGTGACATTTTCGACTTTGGGCGCTATTTTCTGTTACGGGGTTAAACGCAGTGAAGAAACGTTATTATATTTTGATAGATCGGGCATTTTCGGACGCGGCGATATCTAATGTGTTTATGATTTTTACTGTTTATTAATATTTATATCAGTTCTATGGAATGGGGGGGTGATTTGAATTTTTGGTTTTTTTTATTATAATTTTTTTAAAAACTTTTTTAAATTTATACTTTTACTATTTTTCAGACTCCATAGGGTACTTTAACCCTAGGTTGTCTGATCGATCCAATCATAAACTGCCACACTACAGTATGGCAGTATATGGGGATTTTCCTCCTCATTCATTACAATGTGCTTAATGAAAGGGTTAAAACAAGACAACCTCGGGTCTTCGAAAGACCTGAGGCTGTCATGGTGATGGATCGCCACTCCTCGATGACGTCACGGGGAGCGACGAAGATGGCGGTGCCCATGCGGTGCTAGCACCGATCACGGGTGTTACCGGTAAGTCTTTGCTGCATATTGCCGGGACCACAAAGCAACATCTAGCGCTAAAAACAATAAGTGCCCCCCAATTACTTAGCTCTTTACAGCACTTTTGCTCAATACTGATGGGGAAATGTTCTGATTGGATCGTATTCATTGAGCAGCACTGGGGCCCGGAAACCCTGATCTCTCAGAGGGTCAGTTCTGTGTGTAACCTGCGATCCTGGTATGGGGGCCACACTCCTGCATGTGAGAAGGAGGAATCTAACATTTTCTGTAGCTCTACACTACAGGAGGCACGACGCTTGGCAGTTACATACACAAAGACACACAGCACGGTGGTTTCAGTCTGTGACCGAAGGAACGCAACTTATTAGTCACAGTCTCTCTTAGGGCACACAACCTACACAGATTCT
Source organism: Engystomops pustulosus (assembly GCA_019512145.1). Taxonomy (NCBI): domain Eukaryota; kingdom Metazoa; phylum Chordata; class Amphibia; order Anura; family Leptodactylidae; genus Engystomops; species Engystomops pustulosus. The sequence goes on from CM033647.1 coordinate 17,489,784, forward strand.
TATAAAGTTTGATTTTTTTTTTCTCAAGAAAGAGTAAAAACTATGGGGATCATTTATCACATTTTCCTTCTGTTTGGCTCTGATTTGCGCCCTTTTCTTGCACCCTATTTGTCTTTTATTCACGTTTTTTGTAACTGCCTTTATCTCTAGTTCTGTAGTTCACAGAACCACAGAGTCTTAAAGTAGAGATGAATATGATACACATGTTCTTGGTACTATGGAGTGCAGGATAGGGGTGCAACAACCCTGCCAATACATAGGCAAGGGAATAGTTGCGAACAGTGGCCTCTCCAGGTTAGGAGTTGTCTGAGGGAGTCATGAACCCTCTAGAAGGTTCTAGCACTGGGTCGTTAGGTAATCAGTAGCTGTAGATCCTGCCTGAACAGGCAACGGTTAACTGGATGTGAGTTATCGACCAATTGTGTTTCTGCAATGTACACTGGAGTGTGATTGGAGAGGTGGCCACCACCTGACCAGGAGAATAAAACCCCTGGGCAGGGAGGAGCATGAGGTCCTGACCTCATGGTCTCAGTCTGTTTCCAGCCTACAGAGAGAGTGAAGAGAGAGATAGTGTTAGTAAACCATCAGTACTGACACTCAGCTAATCCCAGGAGCTGCAGCTTCCACAGTTTCAGCTTCATCTCGGCCTGCATCTACTACTAGGCTGGTGCACTATTACTGGGGACCCTCTCCATGACCACTCCAGTGATCCTAATCTACTGTTGAGACCGTTTAGGCCCGTTGCCTGCTGTTGTTCAATTAAGAACCGTGAGTTATTTTGCACAACGTTTGTTATTTTGCACAACCGCCATCCACTCCAGTATTCTGGGCCCCGGCTGCCTCCAGGCCCCAAGAAAAGGCTAGGCCCCGATGGGGGATGTTGCAGGGGCATCAGAAGTGATGCTCTTCCTGCAGCCTATAAAATTCTTCTCAGGCAAAAAATGACTCTTCTCAACTCAAATTTCAATCCCCTAGTGATGTTTCCACGGTAAAGATAATTTTTAACCCCTTACTTTACAATTTTACCTAGTTTTATTGCTGTTTTAGCTCCTATCACACAGTGATGGTCAGTGTAAGATTGGAGAGTGTTTCATGATTCCTCTGTGCTGTGAGATGTTGTGTGCTGACAATGTGCTTAGATTATCAGGGTACAGGTTTATCTACACTTTCATTTGCCTTCTGAACATCCTACTAGTATCTGACACATAGAAAGAGAGATGAGACCGATCAGAGATAAGATGATGAGATCCATGGCATGCATATTACACACAATGACATTCTTATTTCTGCTACATCTCTGCTCTACCACACCACACTATCCAATCTGATGTGCCTCCCTCCACCTTATAAAGAACTTATCTGCTTGTAGTTCTCCTCGCGATGTGATGGGTTGCTTACCCTGGTTTGCAAAGACGATTAGGTAAACAAGCCCCAAGAAATGCTGGGCTCCCTCATTGATTAAATACACTGCTCCCCATGAGTTTTATAAACTGGACCCTGTCATGAATTATATATACTGAGCCCTGTAATAAACTATACACTCTGTGCTCCCTCATGAATTATATACACTGCCCCCTTAATGAATTTTATATACTGAGCCCCCTCATTATTATGTACATTTACCCCACATGAATTTTATATACTGGTACCCCTCATTAATTATGTACACTACTCCCCCCAAGAATTGTATATACTGGGCCCCTTATTAATTATATACACTGCCCCTTCGAACCCCGGGAGCCCCGCCTACAATGCGGCCCTGTCCCCCATAGTGTTTATTGTAACCCAAAATACCACTAAATTTCTGATAATGTATTCCGGCGCAGGCTATAGTAGATTTGGTGGTCGATGCCCTGCTCACCCTTTTCCCCACCCAATTTTCGAAAATCATAATCCACAGCACAAGTTAATTATTTTCTGCAATGTGTGTATGGGATGGCTGTTAATCCCATACATTACACTGTTACGGTATTAAAGCCACGGATTGGCAGCCCCTCCTCGGCCACCTCTTTTTTTTTTTTTATTATTCTCGGACAACCCTTTAAACCCTTGCAACACTAAGATTGAAGTCTTAAAAAAACCAAGACAATTTGTGTGCCCAAATAAACAGACCTTGCCACACAAATAATAAAAATGCCCAAAAATGTTCTCCTTTTAAGGACATTTTTATATAACTTTTATAGGTGTATTTCAATATTTCACTGCAGGAGTAGAATGTGAATTAGATCTAAGAATATCAGGAGGGTCGGAGACAAAGGTTGGAGGTGAGCGCAGCTGTTGGCATTGCGTGCCAGTGACTAGCTGAAGTGGCAGCTGTGCTGGGGGGGGGGGGGGGGGGGGGGGGGGGGGGGGAGTGGGGGGGCATAGGGTGGGGTGGTGTGGCGCGCCCGGTTGAGTGGAAGGGTGTGTAAGTCTCAGTAGAGATGCTTCACATCCTCCTAGTCACAGCACTTTACTGTCAATGGAGCATACAAAGTCAGAGCCTCTTGTTCCTGCTTCAGTGAACAACAGTGAGACTATGGGAGGCAGCGCTGGAGATGAAAGCTATAGACAGGGAGTAAAAATAAGCAGTGGGAGAGGAGGAGCTGCTAAAAGACCAAACTGGACTATAAGTAGAAAAGTTATGGTAGAAGGTAGGTGCCAGATCTGGAGAAGTAGACGTCAAGTGGAGCTAGGCACGTAGAAAGAAGTAAGAGATGGGAAGATCTTCAAGGACGGGAAGTGTAAGAGAGAGGAGAAAGTGAGAAAAGTGGGAAGTGATCCAGATACCACCCGGGGACTGGCAGCACATTAGGTGCAATTTTATCACCACTTATTGACTTATTGCTCACTGGAAAGTTTCATGATGGGAGCGCGTCCTCAGTCTGTGCAATAAGGAATTATAGAGACACAAAGAATTCTGCTTTTTTTCTGGAATGCTCATAAAATTTCTTAAGAAGACAAACAAAAACATAAAAACCCCGGATAATCCCATCCTAAAGTGGTGCCAAGGTCACACAGAGGACAAAAGAACGTATTACTAAGGTTATTTCTGCTGGATTCACAATTATTTCTTATGTTACGTCTACAGAATGTCAACAAGTTGTGGTTATATCTTGAAATTTACATCTCGACAAGAAAAGGCAAATATTCTTTTAAGGATTTTGGATTTCGTAGCCAAGAGGAATGAGGATGTTCTGCCCAGGGACCATTAGGTGGCGCCACAGCACAAGGATTGACGCTACATGGCGCATGGGTTGCTTTGACGCCCTCAGGGGAAGTTTTGACACTTTGAAAATGTTACCTGTGGTTTTGTGGATAAACTGTTTGTGCATATAGACAAAAATGAACAAATAAGTTAAATGAAGGGAACTGCTACCAAATCCAACACGTCATACCGGAAGAGGGAAGGAAAAGATAGGGGCGTCTGATTTAAAGGGATAGACAAGGGGAGGTTTGTATTGTGTTTTGTTGTGTGTGATCATAAGAGGAACATTTACAGGACACGACTTCCCTGTACAGGTAGTCCCCGGGTTATGTACAAGATCGGTTCTGTAGGTTTGTTCTTAAGTTGAATTTGTATGTAAGTCGGAATTGTATTTTTAATAATTGTAACTCCAGACAAATTTCTTTTGCTCTCTATGACAATTGGATTTTAACCAGAATTAACAATAAATCTTCATTACAGACACCTGTGATAACTGTTATAGATGATTATTGTAGCCCCAGGCTAAAGTACAGTAAATTACCAACATCCAGAGGTCCGGTTGTAACTAGGGGTCGTCTGTAAGTCGGGTGTTCTTAAGTATAATTATATGACCATTACTCTACAATCACAGAAGATCAATATAAATCCTATAGATGCTTTGAATTAGTTCTTGTTTTCCAGCGCTCAGGCAACTTTTTGGAGATTCTAAAAGGGAAAATTTTGGTATACTGTGTATCAGATGCTTTTTTGTTGCCTGTATGCCTATCTTGCCAATATTTAGCTAGTTTCATGTTTAACTATTAGCATAAAAATCCAACTAAAAATAGATCATTTTAGGGTCTGATTTGCAGGCAGGAATTTAGAGGTACAGTTAGGAACCAAACGTGGGTAATATAATGTAGAAACATTGTAATAATGAGAGGTCACTTATTCTCTATGGGGCACACGTAACTTTGTTTTGGCTTTGTGCCTTTGCCTTATTTTCGGTTTCTGCTTTTCTGCTTAGAAGTTTTGCCTTTTTAATACATCTTAGTTAAAGACTTTAGAGAATTTTGTGACTTCTTGACCAAAAGTCACAAAAAGACCCAAAAGTCAGAAACAGCTTTCCTAAGACTGAAAAGAGCAGGTCTGGATATGTGAATTTTTGTGACTTTTTAAAAAAGTCGCAACTTTAACATCTGGAATCAGGTGATAACTCAGAGAACATTAGACAATTGCAAACCTTGAAGCGAGACTGTCTTAGGTGCAAAAACTGATGCAATAGTGCACATGCACCACATAAAGTCGCAAAAAAAGGTAAAAGCCAAACAAAAATAAAGGCATATGAGTCAGATGTTCACAGCTCGAACTTGCTCCAGTATCTGACAGTCCTTGTCTGAACCTGGACCTATGAAGACTTGTCCTGTATGTACTGAGCGCCTCTATGTTCTCTCAGGTATGTTATACATCATGCACTCTTCTTGGGTCTATCTACTACATGCGGTCCCCTACTTAAGGACACCCAACCCCTAGTTAAAGACGGACTGCTCTGCCCCCTGTGACCTCTGGTGAAGTCTCTGGATGTTACTATAGCCCCTGGCTGCAATGATCAGCTGTAAGGTGTCTGTAATGTAGCTTTATCGTTAATCCTTGGTCCAATTACAGCAAAAGATTTTGAAACTCCAATTGCCAATTTTTTTTTGTCTGGAGCTACAATTATAAAATATACAGATCCGACTTACATACAAATTCAACTTAAAGGGTTTGTCCGAGTTTTCAAAAAAAACTATATGTGGCCGGGAGCGGGCTGACTAAAACAATAAAGCTGTACTTACCTCCCGGTGCCCTCCGGTATCCAGCGCTGCTGTCGCTCCGGTCCGGGCGCCATGTAAACAAACATGGCCGCCAGAGCAGCGCTGCATTCACGACAACCTTCCGGCCCCCATACACAATGCTGTGTATAGGGACGTATAGGCGTACCCGGCCACGGCCGGCCAGAAGCTGAATACGGGAGGGCACCGGAGGTAAGTACATCTTTATTATTTTAGGCAGCCCGCTCCCGGCCACATATAGTTTATTTTCTTTTTAAACTCGGACAACCCCTTTAAGAACAAACCTATCTTGTACGTAACCTGGGTACTGCCTGTACTATATGCTCTATCCCTTATATCAGCGCACATTGTTAAGGGTAAATTCACACATAGCAGATTTGTTGCAGACAGCAGACCTTCTTTTTATGATGTTGCTTCATTAGCATGTTCATAGATTTAGGTAAATTCCATTCAAGTGATAGGGAGAGTAAAAGTAAATCTGCCTGGTGTGGATATACACTAAACTGGACTAATAGACATTGATAAAGTAACTTAGTTACTACCTGAGGGGCCTGGTAGTATAATAGGGTAAAACCTGCTGGCAGGTTCCCTTTAAAGATATGTGTGAAAAAGTAGATGATGCATAAGAGTTCCTCTTTGGTTGTTGCTCTATGGCACATTATAGAAGATAAACTCCTAGTGAGTATTGTATACTGTGGTGAAGCTTTACATCTATAGTGTGTACTGTTACAGAGCTTAAATATTTATTTTACCATCCGGCATGTGGTCTATTACTTCTGATCTTTGTTTAAGCTCTTAATAGAGGGCTGTCAGAGCTGTATGTCATGTGCCAGGGACAGCTCACAAGGAGCCGTATTAATGTCGAGCGCGGCCGCTTTAATCTGAAGCTATGCATTAATAATACCAGACTGTATATTTGTGCATCCAATTAAAATCCTGATCTGCCTTAAGGCTTTGTTAGCGCAAATAATGATTGGCGAACCTCCGCCATGTGTATTACCTCCACGTATTGAATGTAGGGAGAAAAAGTCGAGCCTAGGATACTTTTCAATATGTTGGAAGCACAGCAAGCTTTTAGTGTTATGCCTTCAATTACAGGGAGAGAGTGATTGACAAGCGCTTTTACACAACGCCGACATGAAATATTCTGACCTTATGAAATGTTTGCAGTTATAGATTTCTGTATTATTTCCGTCCATGTATCCAAGCAAGGCAGGGGGGGGAGGAAGAAATTCGGGCTTTTACAAATGCGGAAAAACAACTGAAACTAGTAAATTTTTGTAGCAAATGTTGTACATAGAATGGAATATATCTCTATCTATCACTCTTCTATCTATCTCATATCTATCTTTCTATAATCTCTCTCTGCACAATGCAAAAAAAAATCCCAAACAAAGGGAGGGTTCAGCGCCTCAAACACCAGAGAGTTTCAATAATATATAGGAAAAATGAGACAGCACATACCAGTCCATTTGATGGGTTTATTCCATCTATCTATCTATCTATCTATCTATCTATCTATCTATCTATCTATCCCTGTCTCTCTTTGTCTCTCTCTCTTTGTCTGTCTGTCACTCTCTGTCCGTCTCTCTTTCTTTGTCTCTCTCTGTCTGTCTGTATCCATATTACTTCACACATAAGTGTCTTATACTCATTCCCTGTAGTAACCAAACAGAGCTCAAAGCTCATATTAATCATATTATCAAAATAGAAGCTCAGCTGTGATTGGTTGCTAACTACCCCAGCAGACAGTGGCCCACAGTTATCAAAAACAGTGCAAACGGCACTAGGAGCATTTGCCTGTGGAGTTTGCAAGGGTCACCAGTTTCATGAATTGTTGCGCCCGTTCTTTCATGAATCTGCGCACTGCCCTGGCGCAAACTTTTTTTGGTGCACCTTTAACATAGAGGGGGGATTTAATAATTGTGGCACACGCACGTATGTCGGCATCGGAGATCAGTCTCCGCAAAGCACAGCCCGATGTATTTAAGTGGGGCAAGGCTGTTAGTAATTAATGGGTAGACGGAACTGATCAGTCGGGCACCATGAAAATGCTGGCATCAATGAGATGTGCGCCAAAATCTTACATGGACTGCGCCTTCATTTTGCTATCTGACCAATTTTTTCCTGGTCTATCCTGCGCCAAAAATTGTGCCTAAAAATGCAGACAAAATACACATAAATGTGTGGAGGATAATGTGGAAACGCTAGGCCACGCCCACGCCAAAAAAAGACAGAGGTGTCGGGATAGTCGGAAACATCTGTTCTTTCTGGCCCAAACTCATTATAAATGATCCGCAACAGTTCTGCGCCCAAAAAAATCCCATCATTTTTTGGCGCTGATGCGATAATACATGTGCCCCAGAGTGTGCCACACAATTCTATTGGACACTGCATGATAAATGTGGCGCACGGTCCGACTGAGCACCGGAACGTCCATTTCAGTGCAGAATTTTGTGTCGCGTTGGGTATGAATACATGTACAAGCAGTTTGCAGTGAAAAGAATGTGCAAAGTCTGACAAAAAACTGGTGCAGGGGCTTTAATAAATGTGGGCCAATGGCTCCTGTATATGGTGTATTTTGGAAAGTGTGTGTGAAGTGTGTGGGAGATTTGACTCAAAACCTAGTCTATGACGTTCCTTGAGTTTATGTCCAGTGGCTGTGCAAAATTAGGTGATTGTAAACGTGACGTACAGATTCCTTTAGCGGACATATACACATTCATACATACATACACACATACACATACACATACATACACACATGCACACACACATAACCACGGCATCATGACTGATTAGTACCCCCACAGCATGATCACTACCATAACCACAGCATCATGACCGATTAGTACCCCCACATCATGATCACTACCATTACCACGGCATCATGACTGATTAGTACCACCACAGCATGACCACTAATATTACCACTGCATCATGACTGATTAATACTGCCACACCTTTACCACTGCTGTAACCTTTACATTGTGGCTGAATAATACTACATGTTACCATGTAAAAGACAATACAAAAATCTATACAAATTTTAAAAACTATGCTTTACAGGCCATACAAGACTGGAGGGCATGCAACAGAACACCTTATGTATACCACCTGTAAGGGCACTTTAATTGATTACCCATAACACAAATAACAGTAAACTTTAACCATGCAAGTACCTTCCAAAATATGACAGACACTTCTTGTGGGGTGGAAAATGAGGTCACAGCTTTATTTATTTTATATATTAACCCGTAATATCCAAAATCAGGCACTTGGAATAGAATCACACATTTTTGAGCTCTGGAAGTTGTATGCCCAGCTGGAGCTGGACTCCCAGCTGGCAAGTCGGCCAACCGAGCAACCACCATCTCAAATGGAGGAACAGCTTGAGTGTCACCTAAAAGAGGGAGATATCCTTGAGTGATCAGTCACATATATACCCTCAGGTCCTGTAGGAGGGGAGGACATCATGAGGTAAGCAACAGGGGAGGAGTGAGAGCACATCTTAAAGGCACAGATCACCAACCCTATTAAAGTGCAATAGTACCCAAATGTTTACCCCTTCACATCTCATACCGTCAGCCCCCAGTCTAGGGGTACCTTCCTTAAACAGTCAGGTGTACCCCACAGGTAATACTGTATAACTATATTTGATGACTTACTGTTTACTGTCTTTAAAATGATACTGTACTGTAGCCTTTGTTGTGCTCCTGTAGTATGGTCTAAGTGACTCCTGCCCCCACCGCACAAGCTGTATGACCACTTCTGTTCCACAGCTCTCCCCTACTATATTGTGGCCCCTTATATACAGCAACCCCTGCTATACTGTGCCCTCAGGGGCAGATTTAGACTGCCATGGGGCCTGGACTGTTTAGGTTCACCCCTGTCTGTATTCAGTATATCATCTGTTTTATATATGGCAGCACAGTGGCATGGGTTAGCATTACAGCCTTGCAGTGCTGTGTTCCAGGGTTAACATCTGCAAAGAGTTTGTATGTCCTCTCCGTGTTTGCGTGGGTTTCCTCCGGGTCCTCTAGTTTCCTCCCACACTCCAACACATACTGGTAGGTTGATTAGATTGTGAGCCCCATGGGGACAGGGACTGATTTGGCAAACTCTGTGCAGCGCTGCATAATCTGTGTGCGCTATATAATTAAAGGAAATATTCTCATTATTATCTCAGTGCAGTCCTATGTGTGGATCGCATGCAGAGATAGAGGTGTGTTGTGTCTTATGTAATTTTATGTGCATTACAGCTTTGGATGTTTAATTCTTATGTAAAGCTATTAGTCCATAGTGTTACCCAGGGGTGTAACTAGGAGCGACTGGGCTCCGTAGTAGACTTCTGAATGGGGTTCCCCTTTCGCCCTTAAAATATACATATTTGTATACACACATATATATATACCCAGACATTTATATAATTATATACATATAGTTCTTTATACACATTTACACAATATTACACACATACATGCACTCATACACTCAGACACACAAATGTGTGCACAGATTTACACACATAAGATATACACTCACCGGCCACTTTATTAGGTACACCTGTCCAACTGCTCGTTAACACTTCATTTCTAATCAGCCAATCACGTGGCGGCAACTCAGTGCATTTAGGCATGTAGACATGGTCAAGACAATCTCCTGCAGTTCAAACCGAGCATCAGTATGGGGAAGAAAGGTGATTTGAGGCCTTTGAACGTGGCATGGTTGTTGTTGCCAGAAGGGCTGGTCTGAGTATTTCAGAAACTGCTGATCTACTGGGATTTTCACGCACAACCATGTCTAGGGTTTACAGAGAATGGTCCGAAAAAGAAAAAACATCCAGTGAGCGGCAGTTCTGTGGGTGGAAATGCCTTGTTGATGCCAGAGGTCAGAGGAGAATGGGCAGACTGGTTCAAGCTGATAGAAAGGCAAAGTGACTCAAATCACTACCCGTTACAACCAAGGTAGGCAGAAGAGCATCTCTGAACGCACAGTACGTCGAGCTTTGAGGCAGATGGGCTACAGCAGCAGAAGACCACACCGGGTGCCACTCCTTTCAGCTAAGAACAGGAAACTGAGGCCATCCATCCTGCCTTGTATCAACGGTTCAGGCTGGTGGTGGTGGTGTCATGGATCCATCCTGCCTTGTATCAACGGTTCAGGCTGGTGGTGGTGGTGTCATGGTGTGGGGAATATTTTCTTGGCACTTTTGGACCCCTTGGTACCAATTGAGCATCGTTGCAACGCCACAGCCTACCTGAGTATTGTTGCTGACCATGTCCATCCCTTTATGAGCACAATGTACCCTGTAACATCTGATGGCTACTTTCAGCAGGATAATGCGCCATGTCATAAAGCTGGATGGGGGACCTTTTAGCGGCCGAGTGCCCAAACTGCAAACCAAAACCCCCCATATTTATTGCGAGGTGCCAACCAAAAATTAAAGCAGCAACTTATTGCTCCCTGTTCTTCAAGAACGTTCGATCATGATCAGGACAAGATGGAAAATTTACATAATTTTAGCTTCTTTCCAGTGTCCCTCTGTACACAGAGAATTGTGGGGTAAGCAGAAGGTCTTCCAAGGATAATTCGGCCCTGTCTACTCATTCTCCCTCTTCCTACATACCTAAGTAGCGAAGTAAGTATCACTTAAATATATGACTGAAAGCAGCATCTTTTAAGTTGCTTGGAACTGCAGGAAAATTCTTTGAGTCCTGTCTGGAGTGCTTGGGTGATGGCCCAGGTGCCCACAGAAAGGGCTTTGAGTGCCGCCTCTGGCACCCGTGCCATAGGTTCGCCATCACTGCAATAGAGCATCTTTGGGATGTGGTGGAACGGGAGATTCGCATCATGGATGTGCAGCCGACAAATCTGCGGCAACTGTGTGATGCCATCATGTCAATATGGAGCAAAATCTCTGAGGAGCTTCCAGCACCTTGTTGTATCTATGCCACGAAGAATTGAGGCAGTTCTGAAGGCAAAAGGGGGTCCAACCCGTTACTGGCATGGTGTACCTAAGAAAGTGGCCGGTGAGTGTATACACATCACATATACACACATACAATACCATATACAGACATACTGCATGCCCGCCACTGCTCTTGCGCAGCCCAATGCATCATGAGGCTTCGGCCCTGAAAGTTGTGAAAATTCGCTGGCTGCAAGCTCACAAGCGTCGGGACAGCAACGCTCCAAGCTGGCCCACTCCTTGCACGCCCCACTGGCGTGAAGTCGGCAGATTGGCGTAAATATTCGCAATTGCTAGTAATAAGCTAACATTTGCGATTATTTCAGGGGCACAGAGGCCCTGATAATTATCCCCCATAGATATTTCAGGGGTCTTTCAATCCCTCGTTGTTGTTTTCTATGGTGGTCCCGGTGACTCCCAATAATCAGACAGTTTTCAACAAACAGTTAGATTTTGTGCGTCTGAGCCCCCTTTTCCCATAATTTAAGGTTCTGCACAGAAGGTCCAGTAGATAGGCTGCTCCTAGATCTTGTGTGCCCGGGTAGAACATCTCCCCTGGGCATAAGTGTCTTTAGGGACTCAACACCTTTAATAATTTACACCTCTGTATAACCTCCTCATGGTGTGACGCCAATAAGCGCACACACTAATTATTCTTATTTCCGTGTAGAATTGCTTTTATTTACTTAAAAAATGAACAAAATGTTATATGGACAAAGTCTTCTTAAAGGGATATTCCAGGAGAACACAAGTGAGTAGATATTCAGGTAGTACCTTTTCTGGCCACTACAAGATGTAGAGAGCTCTGTTAGTTGTAGTGCACATAGACCACAATGGTTCGGTAGTTTGGACCCCTCCAAATCTGGTATTTATGAGCAGTGTCAGATAAGGGCTACTTGGGCCCACCAGATAAAATTATTTAAGAGACCTTCTTTCCATCAACACCTATAAAATGGAGCCCAGTTGGCTAAATTTTGGGTTGTCTCTTCCTAGATCACTGGGGTCCAGTAGTGGGTTAGAGTGTGGGCCCACCGGAGGATCCAATGATTCTAAGATGGGCCAGTCCATTATTAAGTTACATGAACAGTGTATACCCTTAAATCCACCTCCACAATATGAGAATATGGAGGCCGACATTAACCCCTTATCAGCGACGCTTGTTTTCAGCTTAGTGACCAGACTCGATTTTTAGAATCTGACACGTGACATGATAATTGGTTATAACTTCGCAATGCTTTAACATATCCAGGTGATTTTGAGAATGTTTTCTCGAGACACATTGTACTTCATGTTAGTTGCAAAATTTAAGTGATAAGTTTTACATTTTGTTTTGAAAAAAAAATGCTAATTTGGCAAAAGTTTGGAAAAATTCTTCGTTTTCAAAATTTGAAATGTTCTGCTTTCCAAGCAGATAGGAGCTTGATAACTAACATTTCTGGATTCTCTGCTTCATGTTGGAATTATATGTTATGCATCCTCTCATTTTTCTAGGATGTTATTAGGCGCAGACCTTTAGGTGGGCATTTTTCAAATTTTCATGAAAATCGCCAAAACTCACATTTTGAGGGACAACTCAGCTTTCAAGCGACTTGGAAAGGCCTAAATAATAGTATAACCCCATCTATTAACCTGCTAAGTATTTCACATGGGTTAAACCAAAATGGAAGTGCAATTTACAAAAATTGACGACTTTACCTTTTTTAGTTTTTTCACTTCCATTTTTCACTCACCAACTTCAAAAATCTTTAACTTTTTTATTTTTCTACATAAAGAGCTGTCACGGCTTATTTTCTGCGTAACAAATTGCACTTCATAGTGGCGGTATTTAATATTCCATGGCGTGTACTGGGAAGCGGGAAAATGGTGAAAAACCCCATTTGCAACGTTTTCTTGTGGGCTTGGATTTTACAGCTTTCACTCTGCGTCCCAAATGACAGGTCTACTTTATTCTTTGGGTCGGTACGATCACGTGGATACCAAATTTGTATAGGCTTTATAATGTTTTCATACATTTAAAAAAATTAAAACCTCCTGTACAAAATATTTTTTTTTATTTTGCCATCTTCTGGCGCCAATAACTTCTTCATACTTTGGTTTATGGAGCTGTGGGTGGTGTAATTTTTTGCAAATTTTGATGGCATTTTCATTGCTATAATTTTTGGGACTGTGCGACCTTTTGATCACTTTTTATTAATTTTTTTATATTTTTCAAAATGGCAAAAAAATGCCATTTTCGACTTTGGACGCTATTTTCCATTACGGGGTTAAACGCAGTGATAAACCGTAATTATATTTTGATAGATCGGACATTTTCGGACGCGGCGATACCTATGATTTTGTTTATGTTTATGATTTTTACTGTTTATTTATATTTATATCAGTTCTAGGGAAAGGGGGGCGGGGTATCTCAATCCAATAGAGCATCTTTGGGATGTGGTGGAACGGGAGATTGGCAGCATGGATGTGCAGCCGACAAATCTGCGGCAACTGTGTGATGCCATCATGTCAATATGGACCACACACACACATACATACACACACACACACACAAATACATACATGCATACACACACACACACATACATACACTCAGCTTTATATATTACAAATAATCTATGTGCGAAATTTATCAGAAGTGTCTGAGAGCAGAACTGTTCTAGTTGCCCTTGGCAACCAATCAGAACTTATTTTCCCACAGCTGTTTATAAATTAAAGCTGAGCTCTGATTGGTTGCCATGAGCCACATTCTGCTCTGAGATACTTATGATAAATCCCACCTATCTCTCTCATCAGCTGTCTATTTATGTATCTAATATCCGTCTTTCTATTATCTAAATATATATATATATATATATCTTCTATCATTCTATCTACACATCTCTTTATCTGTCAGCAGGAATTGACCTAATAAACCACTACCAGTATGTTGCCAGGCAGCTGAACATCCTCCAGATGATGTTTCTTTCATGGCCCAGTGTGGTGGCATCAATCAGACAATCTACTTTGAAGTGAGATGTAAATTGGTTGTATAAAGTCAAGGAGGCGGAGATTTTAACACTGAAGTCAAGCTCTCTCTTCTTCAGAAAGTCTACTTCACTGTAATTGATGGTGCTGCATCCAGAGACATCACTAACCAGATCTCCTGAAGTCCAATGAACAATATCAATTACAGAGGAGGCATTTAGAGCTCCTCACCTTGACTTCATTGCCAAACTCTCCTCCTCCTTGACTTTATACAACCAATTTACCTCTTACTTCAAAGTTGATTTTAAGTAGATGCCACCATACTAGACCATGATACAAACAAAAACTAGAAGGTGTTCAGCTGCCTGACAATATTGTGTTAGTGGTTTATTAGGCCAATTGCTGATGACAGGTTCCCTTTAAATCTCTCTATCCAGGTATATATTTTCTATCACTTCTAATCAATCTAATTTGTATTTCTAATTTTTATTTTAGAAGTTTAGTGGAAACGTGGCAATGCTTCAGAGTCCAACCACCTCTTATATAAGCAGAATGTACATGGTATTCGCTAAAACTACAGGTGGGGAAAAGTTGCAATGCACTGAGTTTGTCAGGCGTTTGCGCTTATTTGCAACTTGTTATTCGGAGAAGCCATTACAGCAATAGAAAAATCAATGTAGTTAAAAGTATTATACTTACCCTAATGGGCAGCATTGACATTTCAATTTTAATTACATTTTCCAAGCTTAGTTGGAAAGAATTTGTAAAGCCCTTAAAGGAAATCTATGACACCACTTTGAGTGTTGGGTAAACTGCAACGTAATTGAGTCCAGCAATACAGAATATTCCTATAGTGTAAGCAGCCTTCACTACACTGCTAGTCGTCAGCTACAATTTTTGCAAATTTGAGTAATAATTGTACAATTATCAAGCTCAATATTTCAAGTTTCTAATAATATTTGCTACTAGCTGTAGCTCACGGCGTTGCCCAGGAGAGCAAATAACTGCTCTTAGCTATAAAAAAATTGAATTGATGAACAAAAAATATTTTATATATATCTATGTACAGAGCTGTCTGTCTCTCACTCTCACTACCAGTCTCTCACTCAATCTCCCTGCCGTGAAAGGACAGACAGGGAGACTAAATAAAGTCAAGCAACGTGACATGGAGAGGTAAACTGAGACAAGGGAGTGAGTGAGAGTGTGAGAGACAAGGTAGAGAGTAGTTAGAGACAGGCAGAGAGAGTGAGTGAGAGCCAGAGATGACAGGTAGGGAGAGTGAGAGACCGGCAGGGCGAGTGAATAAGGGGACAGGTAGAGAGAGTGAGCGATAGGAAAGAAAGAGTGAGTGACAGAGAGACAGGAAGGCATAGTGACTGAGAGACAGGCTGGGAGAGTGATTGACCAGCCGGCCGGGAGCGTGAGTGAGGGACAGGGTAAAGAGAGTAAAGGGACAGGTAAAGAGAGATGAGAGAAAGTAGTGAGTGAGGAGTAGAGAGACAGTGCCAGTGTGACAGGGATAGTGAGTGAGAGACTGGTAGTGAGATGGCAGACAGGCAGGGAGAGTAAGTTGATGGAGACAGGCAGGAGATCACTCTCCCTGCCTGTCTCTCACTCTCCCTACCTGTCTCTCTGTCTCTCACTCACTCTCTCTGCCTGTCTCTCACTCTCTCTACCTGTCTCTCACTCTCACTCAATCTCCTTGTCTCACTTACTCTCCCTGTCACGTTGCTTGACTCTTATTTAGTCTCCCTGTGTTGTCTTTCCCTCACTCTCCCTGCCTGTTTCTCACTCACTCTCCCTGCCTGTTTCTCTGCATTCTCAGTGATGTCACTGCTGCTCTCCAGTGAATGGATAGGCTTGTTCACAGTGATGTCACCGTTGCTCTCTAGTGAATGGATAGGCTGTATCCTTAGTGATATTACTGCTGCTCTCTAGTGATTGATAGGCGTCATTCTCAGTGATGTCACTGCTGCTCTCTAGAGAATGGATAGGCTGTATTCTCAGTGATGTCACTGCTGCTCTCCAGTGAATGGATAGGTTGTATTCTCAGTGATGTCACTGTTGCTCTCTATTGAATAGATAGGCTGTATTTTCAGTGATGTCACTGCTGCTCTCTAGTGATGGATAGGTTGTATTCTCAGTGATGTCACTGCTGCTCTCTAGAGAATGGATAGGCTGTAATCTTGGTGATGTCACTGCTGTTCTCTAGTGAATGGGTAGGCTGTATTCTCAGTGATGTCACTGCTGTTCTCTAGTAAGTTAATAGGCTGCATTCTCAGTGATATCACTGCTGCCCTCTAGCGAATGGAGAGGCTGAATTATTGTTGTTTTTATAATACTAGCTGTACATCCCAGCGCTGCCCTAGATAGGAAATAACTACTCTTAGCTATAACAAAATAGTATAGGTTAACAACAAATATTTTATATCCATCTCTCTCTGGCTGGCTCTCTGTCACTGACCATCCCTCTCAGTGCCTGTCTCTGACCGTCTCTTTAAAGGTGTTTTCCCACAAAGACAAGTTTCTTATATCTACTCAGGATAACAAAATAACACATTCTCTAATTCACTGCTATTAACAAAAATACAGCATTTCACTGATATAAGTCCAACCTGTCTCTATCAGTTCTTTTGTACACAATTTCAGTTGCCTCTAGATTGTGCAGAAGAGATTTCTGTCTGTCTCTGCTGTGTGCCTGTAGCCCCCCCCCCCCCCCTGCACGGAGCTCAGAGACACTTACTGATTACTTCCTGCCGGGAGAGAGAGAGGCTGCAAACTCAAAGGAGATAAGTGCTCCGCGGAAGGGGGAGGCAGGCACATATCTGTGAGATGTGTAGCAGAGCTCACAGTGTAAAAGTTGTCAGCCTGTGTCTGTTTGCCTTTCCTATGTGTAATAGGCATCATGCATCTCGGATTTGTCTCATCTTTCGCTTTCTATGTGTCAGTACAATGCCAGTGCAATGTCTCTTTCAGTGACCGTCTCTGTCTCTGACTGTCTCTTTGTCCATGGGAAGATTTATCAGAAGTGTCTGAGAGCAGAACTGCTCTAGTTGCCCATGGCAACCAATCTGAGCTCAAGTTTCATTTTTGCACAGCTGTTTACAAAATTACAGTTGAACTTTGATTTGTTTCCATGACCAACTATACCAGTTTTACTTCAGACATTTCTGATAAATGTCCCCCTATCTCTGTATCCCTATGCATCTTACCTCACACATAAGCGTCTTATACTCATCACCTATAGTAACCAATCAAAGCTCGGAGCTCATATTAATGTGGTAGAATAGCAGCCATTCATGGCTCATGTATATGGTGGTTACACTTTACAAATGTAATGTGTATTTTGGAAAGCGCGGGGTGAAAATTTTGGCTTATAACCTAGTCTATGACATCCCCACAGAGAGCGGTTGTGCAAAATTTGGTGATTGTAAACGTGATGCAGATTCCTTTAGCGGACATACACTCACCGGCCACTTTATTAGGTACACCTGTCCAACTGCTCGTTAACACTTAATTTCTAATCAGTCAATCACATGGCGGCAACTCAGTGCATTTAGGCATGTAGACATGGTCAAGAAAATCTCCTGCAGTTCAAACCGAGCATCAGTATGGGGAAGAAAGGTGATTTGAGTGCCTTTTAACGTGGCATGGTTGTTGATGCCAGAAGGGCTGGTCTGAGTATTTCAGAAACTGCTGATCTACTGGGCACTCTTTGGGCCCCTTGGTACCAATTGAGCATCGTTGCAACGCCATATCCTACCTGAGTATTGTTGCTGACCATGTCCATCCCTTTATGACCACAATGTACCCTGTAACATCTGATGGCTACTTTCAGCAGGATAATGCGCCATGTCATAAAGCTGGAATCATCTCAGACTGGTTTCTTGAACATGACAATGAGGTCACTGGACTCAAATGGCCTCCACAGTCACCAGATCTCAATCCAATAGAGCATCTTTGGGATGCGGTGGAACGGGATATTCGCATCATGGATGTGCAGCCGACAAATCTGCGGCAACTGTGTGATGCCATCATGTCAATATGGAGCAAAATCTCTGAGGAGCTTCCAGCACCTTGTTGTATCTATGCCACGAAGAATTGAGGCAGTTCTGAAGGCAAAAGGGGGTCCAACCCGTTACTAGCATGGTGTACCTAATAAAGTGGCTGGTGAGTGTATATACACATACATATACACACACATACACTCCGCTTTATATATTAGATCACAGGAGTTTTTTGGTTTACTCGTCAAATCGGATTTTGCCATAGTTGATAAATAGCTATCCATGTACGGCTCATGCCGCAGACGTCCTACGTCATATTGTGCCTATATTTACTAATAAACTATATACGCATGTATATCCATATCCAAAGGTTTATGTGTCAATTCTTTTATTGACTGTGTTTGACATAAAAAATCAGATGACCCTTAAAGGGGTTCTCCCACAAAGCATGTCAGGCCCTATCCCATGGAAGTTACTGATCGGTGGGGGTTGCAGTGATGGGACCCCCCCACAGATCACAGCGCCATACTTGCCATTCTCTATCAGCTCTGGTCATCTCAGGTTACAACGGGTGTGCATTGGACCCCCATTTTCATGATCCCTGGGGGGTCCCATCACTATGACTGAGACATCCACCAACTGTGGTAATCTTCTTATATGTGTTAACCATGTCCTCCTTCCTCCTAAATACACTTTTATGCTAATTAGCCAGAAGTGGGGGGCGTTACCAGAGCTTCACAGGCCATTACACTGTCTTATCATTTACCCATCCCTCTGCATACTATGGGAGGGGAAAGTGCTACTGCACAGCGTAACAGCCTGTAAAACTGCAGCACCCAGGGGAAGGAAGGACACCATGGATAACAAATATAAGAAGATTACCTCAGTCACGGTGCCTGGATCTATGAGTAATGTCCCTGGTTTATCAGGATGGATTGTGATGGTGGATTTCCTTTAAGGAATAAGTATGTCCAGAATTATTTTAAAGCTTGTTGAGCTTGTCAAGGTTATTCTAGAATTTTAATTTCTTTAGGGTTCACATTATATGATGATTCTATAAACCTTCAATATAGAATAGAAATGTCACAGTATCGATATAATACACAAAGTGATGTCACAGTACAGAAATAATACACACAGTGATGTCACAGTACAGGGATAATATACACAGTGATGTCACAGTACAGAGATAATACACACATTGATGTCAAAGTACAGGGATAATACACACAGTGATGTCACAGTATAGGGATAATACACACAGTGATGTCACAGTACCGAAATAATACACACAGTGATGTCACAGCACAGGGATAATACACACAGTGATGTCACAATACAGGGATAATACACACAGTGATGTCACAGTACCGAAATAATACACACAGTGATGTCACAGTGCAGGGATAATACACACAGTGATGTCACAGTACAGGGATAATACAATGAGGAGGAGGGGATGACACAAGAGCTTACAGTCTATGAGGAGGAGGGGGTGACACAAGAGCTTACAGTCTATGAGGAGGAGGGGGTGACACAAGAGCTTACAGTCTATGAGGAGGAGGGGGTGACACAAGAGCTTACAGTCTATTAGGAGGAGGGGTGACACAAGAGCTTACAGTCTATGAGGGGGGTCACACAAGAGGTTTAAGAGCTTTTATAAAGGCCCAGTCATTCTTTATAAAGGAACAGAATAAAATAATTAAATAAAAATTCTGCTGCTTGCACCAGTCATCAGCCGCCATCTTAAATACAAAGTCCAAGGTGAAAGTGACTGCAGAGAAGCCTGGAGCTTGGTATATATCTGGTGTTTGCTGGATAACAGACAGGAAGAGGATACTGGGTGGGTTAGTAAAGTGAGTCTGTGGGATAGTATAATACCATAGTATTCTTGAGTATGAGATCGAGGTTCATGATTGCTCATGGACAGACAGAGATCACATGACCCTCCATCTGCGGCCATTTTATGGTCAGGAATCTCTGGGTGATGAGGTAAAAGTCAGGAGGCGTCACTTTACATACCAAAAAATCGGAGCAGAACTATAACTAGATGTATATTGGTAAATTACCTAATATCCTGCTCCCACACTTATACACATATTACAAAAACATGAGGTAAAGTGGCCAACCCCTTTAAAGTGGGGCTGAGGTTGTATTTTCTATAAGATGTCAGAATGGATATGCGCTCAAGATCTTGGCCCTCGCTTCCCTTCCTCCTCCCGTAGCCCTCGCATACCTTTTCCCCCTCATTATTTGCACCAGATATCAGTTAGTTGTAATATTTGTGAATGTGGACTATATTAGTCCGCGCCATTCATAATGTCACCGCTGTACTTATTTAGTTTACACAAGTGCAGTGTGTACAAGGCCTGATTCCACTGATATAACATACAGGATAACACTGTGTATACATTCACACGGCGCCGGCTTTAAGAATACAAACAACGTGAATTTATTGGTCGTAACAACAAAAAATTACGTAGGAACCAACTAGGTTTAAAGGGGTTGGAAACTTTACCTCAGGTTTTTGTAATGTGTGTGTGTGGAGGGGCAGTTAATGGGTAATTTACCAATATACATCTATTACTAGTTCTGCTCCGCTTTCCTGATATGTAAGGTGAAGCCTCATGTCTTTTACCTCATCAGCCAGAGATTCCTGACCATAAAATGGCCGCAGATGTAGGGTCATGTGATCTGTCCATGAACAATCACCCTGCCAGGACCTTTAGGATAGTATTCATGAATTTATGATCACTGTCCTAATATCCTACCCCCCACACTTAAACATATTTCAAAATCCATACCAGCACCCTGCCCAGATGATGGGCGATGCCCAAGAGCCCCCCCCCCCCCCCCCCCCAGACTACGGCTGACGCCCCCACCCGCCCCCCCCCCCCGCCGCTCGCCCTACCCCCCCCCCCCCCCCCCCCCCATCTAGACTAAGGCTGGTGCCTCGGGCCCCCCACCTCACCTGCACCTTGTCCAGACGATGCCCCATACCCCTCTTACTCCCTCCCAGATGATGGTCGAAACTAGCCATAGCTATGCTTGGCCTTGGTGGACACCCCTGGCCATTTACAGCCATGACTGGTTGCAAGGCGCATCAGTTTTCTGGCTTGTCTGTTTGACTGCCAATCCAAGCCGGGTCCACTCATCTTCACCGGCCATCCATTTAAAATGTTTTACTTAATTTATTTCTGGGAGTATGTTGATTACTCACAATCACATTTTTACTTGAATGCACTGTATTGTGGGGGGGCATCGGCCCCTTGTCACAGTACAGGATCGGGCTCTTCCAACTAGATCCAAACGATAGCATTGGGTGCATTGGGACGGGGCGAGCTTGCTCCCCGCCTCTGCACAACCTGTCATGTGACTGGAGAACTGCGCACCGGTCTCGTGACCTTTCCATATGTGCCTCTGTTCATGGGTAGTCCTTCCAGGAAGGTACTTATATCTAATAATGCATTGCTATAGGGGTGCCCTGTATTTGCACCCTATTTTGGCATATCCTAGTTGAAAAAATTATAGCACACTGCATAGCAGAATATATGATAATTGCCACTCTCTCCACCATAATATGTCTCTGTAAAGTGTCCCCCCCCCCTTTCTTCTAGATTAGGGATTGGGCATAGGTTGGGGAGATGCCCCTGTGTGACAAGTCTATGGACCATACGTTTTACAAGATGGTAAAAATGCATAGTTTCCGTCCTGTGCTTGATGGCATCATTTGGCGTCGATGCCAGTCACATAAGTACAAAAGGTACAAAAGATTTAATGCGGCGATATATGAACACTGTTCCAGATTCGGAAGTCAACGACTCATTACATAACAAGAATTTAGAAGAATGGAGAAGTAATTAACCACAGCCGGAGCCATGGAGAAGGGAAAGCAGAATAGAACTTCTTGCCTAATGTTGTGGCCTTGTCTGCTCTAGAGGGGAAGGGAAGATTCATTCCGGTTACTTCCCAATACTAGTATGAAAAAATTATATATTCGCTCACCGTTTTAGAGGAAATATAATTGCATCGTCCAAAAATATATTTAAAAAGTCCCTGAGCCAAGATCTTTGGAGTGGTTACGGGAATACTTCGGTTTTGCTTTGCAAAGGGTAAAAGGTGAGCTTAAAGGAAACCTACCATTTTCTGTTATGCATTATGAAGCAAACATACCTTGAGAATGCTGTAGCTACACTGACGCAGCAACCTTTCTTTAAGCTCTCTTGATTGAATATATGGTGAAAAAGAGAGGTCAGAGTCCAGCACAACCCCTAGGCAGCGGGCCTGCTGCCTCAGTGCTTTAGTGACCCCACAGACCGAGATGGAGAAATCTTGTTTAGGTAAATTAGTAGAAGGTGGAAAAACAAGAAGTTCAGTTTTAGAAATATTAAGTTTCAAGAAGAGAGAGGACATGATGTTAGAGACAGCCGGGAGACAATCACTAGTGTTCTGGAGTAAGGCAGGAGTGATGTCACGTGCAGAAGTATATAGCTGGGTGTCATCAGCATAAAGATGATACTGGAAGCCAAATCTGCTGATGGTTTGTCCAATGGGGGCAGTATAGAGAGAGAAGAGAAGAGGACCTAGGACTGAGCCCTGAGGAACACCAACAGTGAGAGGAACAGAAGAAGAGAAAGATCCAGAAAAGGAGACACTGAAAATGCAGTCATAGAGATAGGAAGAAAACCAAGAGAGTGCGGTGTCTTTAGGCCATGGGTGGTAGGATTCAGAGAAGGTGAAGGATTATTGAAAGTAAAAGAAAGGAGATTATGGTCTGAAAGTGGAAAGGAAGAATTGGTAAAAATTAGATATTGAAGAAAGACCAAATCGAAGATGTTTCCCTCATTATGAGTGGGGGAATCGGAGAGTTGTGAAAGACCTAGAGAAGTAGTTAGTGCTAAGAGCAGAGAGGCAGGAGTATATAGATAATGCACACATTGATGTCACAGTATAAGGATAATACAGTACAGGCATAATATACACTATTGTATAATACCAGTACCACAATAATAATGTGAACAGATAAGGTGAGCAGTATTGAATTTCAGTACAGGAAAGAAAACAATGGGACACATTTACTTACCCGGGATGCAGAGTTCCCTGAAAGTGCATTGTCCGACGATAATGAACTCTGACGCGATTCACGAAGATCATGCGTCTGATATCCTGCATGTGTCGCTTCTCCGCTCAGGTCCGCCGGAGTTCACCTTCTTATTCCCGGTGTAAGTGCTTGGCTGGCGACACCATTTGAAAGTTAAATCCCGCGCTCAGTCTGAATCAGTCGGATCGTCCCACAGCACAGCCCCCAATTTGTGTCGCATGAAAGCCACAATCCAATCTCGTGCGACACAATCACAGCACAAACCCATGTTACATAACCGTCAAAGCCACACAAAACCCGGAAACCCCTTAGTAAATAAGCATAGGTATAATGCATAGAGAATGTGATATCACAGAATGCAGACACATTCCATTCTCCCCTTTCCTGTCTTGTTGTACCGCACATCAGGTCCTCACTAAATAACCCCCCCTGCTTATTGCACATTTAGCTTTGAATCACATGATAAAAAAAAACACATTGCAGTGCATTTGTTAGTCCAGTAGTAATATATATTTCTGCTTTTAATTAATATAACTCATTAGCAATGCAAAATGCTTGAAAACTCATACACATTGGGGCTCATTTACTAAGGGCACCGTGGCCGCACTTTTGTTGGGTTTCCCGATTTTTTCCGGCTTTCACACAACAGAAATGGGGGGCGTGGCCTGGCCCACCCGACGGCCTTTTCAGCCACAACTGAGGGGAATTCTAAAAAACGACTTGGTTTCGATAATCAAGCACCACATGCACGGGAATGGGGTTGGTGAACCCCGACTTCGGCGGGCTTCAAGCGCAGCAGCGACACCAAGTGGACATCGGGCGCACGACCTAGTGAATCGCGGAGAACCCGAATCTCGTCTGAGAAGAGAAAGGCGCTGGATCGCGACAGAACCGGGTAAGTAAATGTCCACCATTGAATGCAGCGTCTTGTAATACAGATGTTCTTGTCGGCGACACATAGAGGGGAATTTATATTTGTAGTTTACCCATCTATTTTAACATTTACAATACTCATCTTCTACATGGATCCTTGTGTAGTAGACGAACTTTTCAAAAAGTTTCAAACTTAAGGTGCAAATTCACTAAATACAGTTCCAGGTTTGGGAGTATTGAAACACCAGGCAGGACTCTGGGGCACATCTTCGTGAACCGCCGCACAGTGCATTATACACGGACTATTCTGTGAACTTTGAGGAACCGGGTAAGTAAATGTGCCCCATGGAGATGAACATATCACCCTACAGGGACTGCTTCATAGATTCAGAGGCACTTAGAATTTTCTTTCTAGGCCCCACGGTTGCTAAGATATCTGTCCCATTATCTGAACATTCTTATCCTCTCCACTGTCAGGGAGGAGGAGCTGGAGCAGAGGAGGGGTGTGTTATGATAATCTCCTACTTCTCAGAGAAGATTAGCATAACACATGCCTCTTGCTCCAGCTCCTTCTCTCTGACTGTGTAGAGTATTATAATGATCACATACTGAGACTGATATCTCAGCAACCTAGCGGGCTAGAAACCAAATGTAAAGTGCCCCTGAGTCTGTGTAGTGGTTCCTTTTTAAGAACTAGTTGTGCAGAAAATTGTGACTTTCTTGTGACTGTGCTCCTAAAAGGGGGAGAGTCACACCAGAAGCCTGTATCTTTGATTAAGTATTACCTAGAAACATGCAGTTGGTGTCATAATAAAGATCTTCTTTCAGAATCAGGCTTATGGTTCTTGACTACAGAACTTGACATACTGGAAGTTAAATGTTAGGTGGGAACTGGATCTCATTACTAACTATGTTCTTAGCTAACTGTATCTCTGGTTTTGTAGCTCAAAGAACCATAAGCCTGATGTCATCTAAAAGATGAGATTCCTATCATTAATACAACACAGAAGGCATGTTTTTAGGTACTACAGAATTAAAGATAGGAACTTCTAAAGTGACACTTCAACAGCCACCAAACTTGACTCATCTTATGTGAAAATGAGGGGAGAAGAGTCATATTTGCCAGACTATGGGGTAGATTTTTAAAATAAATTTTGTCATATAAAAGAGAGAATTGTGGAAAGGACATTTCATCCCGTACTTGACGGGAGCATGTCGTTTAGTGGGGTAAAATCTGATGAAAGGTTCTCTTTAAATCTAACACAGAAAAAGCTGGTGCAAGAAGCCTGCAATAAATATCCCCCCAGCGTATGGTAGTATATTCTCTAAGCAGGTAACAAGTGATATGGGAAACTAACCTCCATGTGTTGCTGAACTATTTTCCGGTCTTAATAGTCCTCCAATTAAGTGCTTCAATATGTTTACAAAACTCCTAACCTGATAATACCGGCATTTGCGGCATCCAAGGCAGCCTTGTAGCTGGGAGCAGAGCTAGTGGTGGTAATACTGCCATAATTGTCAGCTCATTTACAGAATATTTAGCTGAGCAGTGAGCCAGATGAGAGGAGTTAATGAGCACAGCTTCTGCCGTAATTAGGTAAGCAGAAGTAGCGCTCAGGAGAAGCTGCTGCACGCCTTGTCTATTCCTTCCCAAGCCAAGTGTTCAGTATGGCTCATGTACCAGCATTGCTTATACGTGCGCTCCTTGTACCAAGCCATAACAACCTATTAGTTCTCCTCTCTTATATAACTTGCTCGTTATAGGAAACTTATACTTGGGCACTTATAATGTATAGCATCGAGCATTAGAGTCCTCAGTTTACCCCTTCAGTATCTCTACGAGGAGTGCTTGGTTCTCATTAGAGACCTCCAGCTGTTTTATGGAGATTTCCTGGTAGGAAAGGCTCCATGGGAAAAGGTATGCAAATTAGCTCTTCTAAACTAATAGTTTAATGTCTAACGAGAAGCACATATTGCTTCCTCCTTTTAAAGCCAAGATAAAATAGAGGGCGTAGTTATCCAGATGATCATGACACCGTGTCACGTATGAAATTGTTATGCTGTTCTTCAAGAGAGGCATCACAACGATTTCCTGAAACGTTCCTTCAATATATTTCTTTTTTTCTAAATCAATAGCTGTTTGTGATTAGTGTCTACTTTGCCTTATAACTTTCATCAAGTGTGTCCAGAAGTTTCTTCTTGCATCCTCCTCAGTTTAGAGCCTGGTCTCCTTATCACCTTATCACCTCTGGTCCATAGATGATAAGAAAGATACAAGATGGTTTTACAGATGAGAGAGGCTGCTGCTCCCTGTTCACTCTGGAACTCCTTCAGACTCATCTGCTCTCCTCGTTCAATTTCTCTGTCCTCTTCCTCCAGATTCTCTGTCCTCTTCCTCCAGACTTTCTCTGTGTCTCTTCTCCAGACTTCTCTTCCTGTTCCCAGACTTCTCTGTCCGTTTCTCCAGACCTTCTCTGTCCTCTTCCTCCGACTTCTTTCCCTCCTCCCTACTTCTCTCTTCCTCTTCCTCCTCCTTCTCTCTCCTCTTCCTCCTCCTTCTCTCCTCTTCCTCCATTCTTCTTCCTCTTCCTCCACCGCTTCTCTTCCTTTCTCCCCTTTTTCTTTTTCTGTTTCTCTCCTTTTACTCTTCCCTCTTCCTCCCGTCCATTCTCTTTCCTCGTTCCTCCACTTCTCTTCCTCTTCCTCAGTCCTCCTTCTCCTGTCCTCTTTCCTCCAGACTTCTCCTGTCCTTTCTCCAGATTCTCTGTCCCTCTTCCTCCAACTTCTCTGTCCTCTTCCTCCAGACTTCTCTGTCCTCTTCCTCCAACTTCTCTGTCCTCCCAATGTAGATACAGGAGAGCCTTGTGTCTTTCAAGACTTCTGCATCCACAAAATCTGCAAAGAATAAAAATGGCAGCCCTGTCTCTCCCAGCCTCTTCAATCCCAGTTGTGATCTTGCATACTCCCACCTTATAATTGGTTGTATCACTCCCTTTTTAATGTGATAAAATTGGATAAAGTTGTGTGGGGAGGAGTGACTGACTGGGACAGAGGCTCCTATCATACAATTAGTGGGAGTCGTCATGAGCATGCGTTCAGTGAGCTGCCCTAAAAGTCAGCACCGATATTACTAATTAAACAACTGATGACAATAACCCCCACCCATGGAGCCACCGCATCCCTACAGTAAGACGGACTTGAATCACTGACATTAGGGATAATAAAACACTGCACGTGCTGAAGCTGTCTCCGCAATCTCAATGGTTAGTCACGGCTACAGTATTGGCGTCATGTCTTTTGTTCCAGAATTCCATAATACTTCTCCTTTAACTTTACAGCTACAAATCCTTTTTCAACCAGATTGTTTTCAGCTCTCTCTCCACACTGTGCAACTAAAGAGACCAAGTCACTGCAGTGTTAGTGTTACCCTGGATAACAATGTCCCAAACTGTACTCCTTTATTATTACACATTCTAATTTTTATGCTGTGCAAAAATCTCTCTCTTAATTGTTTTATTTATATTCAGTGTTTTCTAATAAAAGACTTGGGGCTATTTTACTAAGGGTCGCAATCGCAACGTTCTCTAAATCCTGTCTCCTCATTTGTGACCTGTCTACATTTTTCTTATATTGTGCGCCCCTGCCCTCACCTCCCTCAATTGTGGCCCTCTCTTCCTTCTCCTCCAGTCCCTCCTTCTTCTCCTCGCCCTCTTCCCTCCCTCCCAGACCCCTTATTGCTCCTCCTCCAAGCCCCTCTGTCCTCCTCCCCATGCCCCTTTTTCTTCATCTCCAGACCCACTCTTCTTCTCCTAAGCCCCTCTCATCATCCTCATATTTGACCCCTGTTCCTTCTCCTCCTCTCATGTGTGCTCGAGTTCTTAATCTGTCCTCTCACATGTAGCCCCTTTTCCTCCCCTTCTCCCAGGCCCCTCTGTTCTCCTCATCCGCCCCTCTGTCCTTCTCCTCCAGGCCCCTTTTACAGAACATCTGTCCTGCTTGGCCCCTTGGTCAACTTTCCCTCAGACTTCCACTGTCCTTCCCTCCTTCCTGCTTCTTCGAACACCCTGTCCTCCTCCTACCAGGCCCTTTTTCCTGATCCTCCAGCCCCCATTTTTCTTCTCCTCTTCATCAGTTCCTCCCTCCTCATCCATCCTCCTCCTCTTTTTCCCCCTCTTTCTTAATCCGCCTCATAATTGTGGCTCCTTCTCCAGGCCCTTCTGTCCTCCTCCTCCGCCCCTCTTTCCTTCTCCTCCTCCCTACCCCTCCCCTCTTCCTTCTCTCCACCCCTTTTCCAACTCTGTCCTCTTCCGCCCTCTCTTCCCCCTGGCACCTCTACTTCAGACTTCTCTCCCAGGCCTCCTCGTCTCTCGACTTTGTCCTGCTACGCCGCTGCCCCCTTCCCTATTCGCTCTTCCTTCCGTCCTTCTTCCTTCTCAGCCTCCGTCCGCCTCTTTCTCACCCTCCTCCAGACTTCCTCTGTCCTCTCCTCCAGGACCCTTCACGGTGGACAAACAAAAACCAACAAATTGTGACAAATGCAGTCAGTGATTGTTGAGAATGGAAGCTATTAGTCAGGATTTGGTCCAGAAGGTGATTGAGAGCTGCCAGGGAGAATTGCAGAGGTCCTGCCGAAGCAGAGAGTCAACACTGCAGATACTGACTCGCTGCGCAGTAACTCATTCTAACTGACAATAAAAGCTTTTGTTACTGATAATATGATGCACTTGTATTTCTGTATGAATATATAACATCTGACAAACCAGAGGGCACGATCATGTGACAATATAATTTTGTGTCCTACTCAAACGTTTGGCCATGACTTTACTTTAGATAAACACTAGCCTAGATATATGGTGCAATCTTCCTTGTGCAGTTTGCCTCACTTATGTGCTCTTGTCCACATGGGCTCATTATAAGGCTCCGCGCCGCATTTCCGACGGGTTTCTAATTTTTCGTTTGCGACAAATTCCGCCGGGAGGTATGGTTGGTAGAAGGTTTTTGCCCGGGATTTCTCTCCTGCCCCTCTATTCAACCCACCCGGATTCGGAAAAAACGCAGAGATTTAAAAACCAATGTGTCGCAAGATCCGCACTTTTATACATCGGGAAAAGCAGTGAAACTCTGGTGGACCTCGGCGCAGCAGCGACACCTGCTGGATTCAGGGCGCACGACCTTATTGAATCCCTGCAGAACCCAATCCTCTTCTGACAACACGCCTCGATGATGCTCCTCGACCGTTAATCCGGCCACTTATTTAATATTATAGTGCACGCTCTTAGAGAATCTGATCTGTTTTCAGGATGTAGAACAATTGCAGTTTTTTTTCTTGGTACACAGTTTTTCAAAAGTGACAAAATTCAACACCGCAACACAATTGTAGAAATTATAATAATTAACTTTATACAGTAAAAAGCAGTGAAAAGAATCATAATCCAAAATCACCATTTATTTACTTCTTCCAACCCAAGACAATTAGTGAAAAAAACAAAAATGGTGCATTGTGCCTCATATTGGTACAAATTAAGCTTTAGCTACAATTTAGGTTTATGTAAGCAAATGAATGTCACATAATCATACTGTGGAATTCAGGATGTTGGCACTGCTAAATTAATGGCTATTGTTGGGCCCCATTACTGTATAATACTATACTGAACTCCTGTGTTGCGACGGTTACTATTTTGTTCACCATGGGGCTCCCATTATTATATTGGCTTCTGCAAGGACACTGTTATGAATGTTTGCTACTCTGGGGGCATGTGGACTATTTTGCTACTGGGGGCATTGCGACTTATTGGCTACTGTGAGGGCAAATATTGATCCAAAGGGGAGTTGGAGTACAAGCAAGAACCTAACATTTTATTTTGCTAATTCTGAGTGTGAATTATGCTGGAAGAAGCTGACATGCGGCCAGGTGGAAGAAGAAGATGAAAAAGACTCACACAGATGACATGTTGGTAGGTCACCAGATTTTACAGTACATCTGCCCATCCCTTTGTAAAATAAATGTTATCTATAGAGCTACAGCGGCAGTAACAGCCCATCATGAGTTCCATGGAATACTGTGCACTGAACGGTTCTCTCAATGGTAAGATCAATCATAGCACTACAAAAAGTCCTGTTTAGCCCATTTTTAACCACAGTTAACGCATTCTCCTGTCCAAAGGATGTTCTCCCCTATGCACTTACACTGTCAGAGTGGTCAAACCTGCCTGCTATGTGTCAGCTCTGACGTCACACCATCAGCAGTTACCAACTGCATTAAAACCATGGTGTGAATAGGTTTTTACTAATCAATTGTCGGACTGGGAATATAAGCCAGCAAAATGTCCTCATACTTGGCTACATGCTACATCCTAACATTCTGGCCTATCGGGATCACAGCTGCTTACCTCTATACATGACAACTACTCACAATTGTCAGCAGGTCTCCTAACACTATCCCCCAAAACCCCATTTATGTAGATTTCCTTCCAAGTGACACCACCCCTTTGTAGGAGGATCTAGATGTATATCTGAATAGAAGTCATAGGGGAGGGCGAATGCCTTTTGCAGTGACATCAGTCACTAAAATGTACTCACAATTGTTGCATCTCCAAATTTGCACAATCCTCTAAGACTTTTTTGCCACCCACCGCCAGTTTATTATCATTTAGAACTAAGATGCGAGATGGGCATTATGAAGCAGAATCTTATCAAAATTTCGTGAAAGTTTGATTGCAAATACAATCTCCAAGGCATGGAAAGAAACTCCATTAGGACGATAATTTGGTAGGCGG
The DNA here is from genome assembly GCA_019512145.1 of Engystomops pustulosus. Classification (NCBI taxonomy): domain Eukaryota; kingdom Metazoa; phylum Chordata; class Amphibia; order Anura; family Leptodactylidae; genus Engystomops; species Engystomops pustulosus. Next base: position 17,520,474 of record CM033647.1, read on the forward strand.
TCAAAGTTTGAAAAAGTTTTCGCATATATGAGACATGAACACTCACTGAGTGTGTGTGTGGTGTGGGTGTGTGTTGGGGGGGTGGGATGTGGCTTTTTTAATGAGCAGTTTAGTTTTGCACATGGCCTGGAATTGCAATCTTTTGCACCTTTATGGTAATCTAGTTGGAGGTAGGGTCCGGGTTGTGAAGGTGGGCTATAAGCCTACATTACCAGCTGTAGGAGACCCCGATGATTTAACTAAATATCTATCGCGGGACACGAGATTTTGGGGCACATTGGCGCCCATTTACGTTACCCAGTCACTTCGCGACCCGCAGCAGTTCTCCAACGCTGATCGGGTCTTTGGCAATTATCCTAGGTCTTGCTGCCGATGTCCACCAGGTGTCGCTGCTGCGCTGATGTCCGTCGGAGTTCATATCATCCACCGTGGTGGCAGGTAAGCGCGTGTCAAGTGGTTTTTTTATATTTGGCGGTATTTTTCCGAATCCTCGGGTTTCCGACAAGCCATGCCCGCCCCGATTTCCGTCGTTTCATGACTGCCTGCGCCGATGCCCACAATCCTATCTCGTGTTGCAAAACCCTTTCCCTTCTTCTCACCCTCTTAGTACATTTTCAACTTATCCCCCGCGCACTACCCCTCACCCTTAACTTGGGGCCTTAGTCAAATGACCCCCATTGTGGCGCTAGTGGGGGATTATCATGACTGGCAATCAGAATGAGACTTGATAGAAGTAACACCCTTTCCTTCAATAATATTATTCTATAATAATACATTAGAATAGAATCCACTCAAATATCTTTTTGTGTATATGAACCCCAATTGCATGGGTGGCACAAAGTTTTTAGACATGCCTGGCAATATCAAATGGTAATGTACCTAGAAAGCAACCAACCTACACCAATCCATAAACAAATATCACCCCCAGGGGCAACACATTACATCAACATACTGCAGTCCCACACAATAATATTCAGGACCACCATCTCAGACCATAAACATTGACAAAGGCCTCATGTTATCTTGGCTTCCGAATCCACAGATTAAGAATAGTCCATGACCATCTCCCTGTGTTTTGGCCAAATAGACTTTAAATAAATGCGACAATATGAGGCCCATGATAAGATAATAACCACACGCACAGAGCAGACAATTAATAATAATGCATATCCCAGACTCAATAATAATAATCTTTATTTATATATCGTGCATACACTTGTATTGAAAAGTATAATGGCCACCGCTAGCGCAGCAATCATAAAGAAATCAGATCCCCCCAACAATATGCAGAACCTATTTAGACAATTCATAAAATGCAAACTCCATATCTTACATTACTAATAATACATTTCCTAACCAGACAATAAAAAATATCAGATAAAAAATCATAAGCTGATCCCAGACCAACTACTCAAAAATAAGGCAGTCAGACAGAATAACATACATGTTTACTTAATTAAATAACTACACAACTTGTGCTCCATACCACATATAACCTCTCATACATTTATATCATTGGCACCAGACAAATAAAATAATTTATATGTCAGACCAGACGAACCTATTGGAGACCCAACACCATGTATAATGTATGCCCCTCAGACAACATAATACACAGATCTCATACCACACATAATACTGCAAGAAGCCCCAGACGCAGACAACAAAATTGCAAGCCACCGGAGCAGGCCAATTATAATGTATGCCCCCAGACCAGACATAATAATTCAGATCTCAGTCCCCGATATAAAATATATCAATGTATCCCCAGACAGTTAATCAGATTAGCAGATCCCAGTTCAGGCCACTATATGGCAAACCTCCATACCAGAATACAACATTTGGAGCCCCAACCAGCAATAATTGCAGCTCGGAGACCCAACATAATAATGTAGCCCATACAGGTACGATTATCACAGATCCCAGTTCATACAATAATAATGCAACTCCATACCAGACTACATATTGAAGACGCCACTAACAGCCAATTATAATGTAGGCCCCCCAGACCAACAATAATAACACAGACCCTCAGACCACACAATACTACTTTCATCACCAGACCATACTAGACATATTGAAGCACTAGAGGCAGCCAATTCTAATGTAGGCCCTCCATACCCAGACACTAATAACACAGTCTCAGACCACACCTAATCCTGCACTCTTCAGCCCCAGACAGACGACATATTTAATCCACTAGATGCAGTTCAATTATATTGTATTCCCCATACCCTACTATAATAATTCCGCTCTCATACCAGACAATATACTCATCGACTCCTCCGCATCCTGTACCATATTTCTCCACTCACACTATCCTACGGGCTGCCTCCAATTAATCATTTCGTTCCCCATACCCTACATAATAAGGCAGCTCTCAGACCCAGCCAATAATACTCATCACCATACCAGACTACAATATAAGCCACTAGATCAGCCCATTATAATGTAGCCCCCAACAGAACGATATTTAAGGCAGCTCTCAGACCAGACATAATACTACCTGCATCATCACCAGACCATACTACAAATATTGAACCCCCAGACAATAATAATGTCCCGCCCCTAGACATTAGAATATCGCCAGATCCCAGTTCAGCCAATAATAATGGCGACCCCCATCCTAGACCTCCTCTCTCGCTTTTTTGCTGTATTATTGAGGCTATGCCCGATGCCTGGATCTTTGGTTCAAGATGGACTTTTGTACCGTAAGAACGCATCATCCCTGAGTTTCCTTTGCAATATCACGATTGAGCAACGCCCGGAGAGCCTTGTCGGTGGCGAACCCTGGGTCGTGCGGACATAAAAGCTCGCTCCCCTAGTTGATTTTTATATGCGCATTTTTTAACTGACTGTTTGAGGTTGGATGAACTTAATAAATTTTAACTTTGTTGAAACGTATATTTTTTCTTCCATCTACATTTCTTTACAATCTATTAAAGGAGAGGATAATGAAAATGCGAGGGTGCTAGTCTGAATGGGACATAGCTTTCAGCATCACATACTTTCAGCAGGAGAAAACTAGGATTGGTGCTGTTCACACCCTGTGGTTAACCGTTAAGGAAGCCGGGCCATTTCCTGTTTTTTTTTTATTTCCATTTTTCACAGGCCCGCACCACCTTTCAAAACTCTACATCACTTTTTTATTTTGTCACACACACTTAAAAAGCTGTGTGACGGCATCATTTTTTGCGTAATAAATTGCACGTCATATTGATTGCATTGAATATTCATGCCATGTATGGGAAGCGGGAAAAAAATCCAATGCAGTGAAATAAAATGGTGAAAAAACGCATTTGGTCGTATTTTTGTGGGGGCTTGTATATACTGCTTTCACTTCACACGCCACATGAACATCTAATTATTTTTCATTTGGGCGGTAACGATTACAGGGATAAACAAATTGTATAGGTTTTTATAATGTTTTTTCATACATTTACAAAATTAAAACCTCATGAACAATTGTTTTTTTTTATTTTGCCGTCTTCTTGTGCTTATAACTTTTCCATCTTCGTTGTATGGAGGTTGAGGGTGGTGTCATCTTTTGCATCTTTTGATGATGTTTCAATGATATTATTTTTATGACTGGACGACTTTTGATCACTTTTTATAGAAATTGCTTTAAATGGCAAAAAGTGCCAGTTTTTGACTTTGGGGCGCGATTTTCCGTTACGGGTTAACCCAGTGAAAACGTTATTAAATATTTTGATAGCCCGGGCATTTTTGGACGCACGCGATACCTAATGTGTTTATGATTTTACTGTTTTTTATATTTATAGCTCAGTTCTAGGGAAAGGGGGGTGCTTGAATTTTTTTAGGTTTTTTTTTTTATTATATATTTTTTTTTTTACTTTTTTTAAATTTTTACTATTTTCAGACTCCTAGGTACTTAACCCTAGGTTTTCTGATCGATCCTAACCTATCTGCCATACTAACATATGGCAGTATCTGGGAATTGTACTCCCTCATACATTACAATGGTGCTGATAGCACCTTGTAATGATTGGGTTAAAACCGAAGTAGCTTGAATCGTGACGTCATCCGGGAGCGGCGATCCTCTGAAGATGGGCGCTTTGCCGCGGCGATCAGCAAGAAAACACCGCGATCGGTGGCCCGGCACCGATCGCGGGTGTTACTGGTAAGCCTTTTGCTGCAATATGCAGCAAGAGACTTACCGGCATGGAAGAGGACTCTGCCCGGGAGCCCTCTCCAATGCTCTAACGTGAACGCCGCCGTGAATACACGGCGGCGGGTCGGAACGTTTTAAGATGGAATAACATTGAGAAGAATATACTGGGACTCCGGTGATAGTGAATATTTTTCTCTATTTTCGTTGGACGTTAATCACACAGATTTAAAAGGAAACCTACCATCTTGGAAATGGTGCTTCTGAGCCGCAAATACGTGAACCGGCTCAGGGTGAGCCTGGTGGCCGCGGCTTATCTTCCTTATGTTCCTAAACAGATTAAAGCGTTTAGAAAGCTTTATTAATCTTTATATAGGATGGTAGCTTTCACCACAACCGTGTGTCCTCGGTCCCTCCTATTCAGACGCCCTGCACGGTCAGCTCATGGTCGCCGATCCGGGACCACGTGTGGTGAGCTACAGCCTATATAAAGATTAACAAATAGTTAAAGCTCCCTCTTTTACATCTGTTTTAGGAACATAAAGGAGATAACCCGGCACAACTCACCCTGAGCTGGTGCCCGTATTTGTGGCTTAGAAGCCACCATTCCAAGGTGGTAGGTTTCCTTTAATTCTCATTTGCATGGTTCATACAGTAGGGAGATAGACCGTAGTTTTTAGTGATCTCCCAGCTGTCAGTCTTCCATTGATCATAAATATGACAACTATCTGGGTGAAAAATTCTAATTTTGTCCACCAAAGTGTGCAAAAATGATAGCACACTGATGCTACCACCACCCACTACAAAATGACTCTTTTGCACCAAGTAACTACACAACCCTCTGCAACTTCTATTGACTTCTATGACAAATATCTTTCAATTCTAAGCACAGTTTTAACATTTTATTTTTTTTTTACTTCTAGACTTTTGTGTTTGATTACAAATACTTGAATCCCAACATTATAATAAGTCAATGATCACGAATAGGAATTCATAGACTCCGACAAGGCTACTGAGCAGAACATTAAATTCCGACGTCGTTACCGCGGGGACTGAAATGACGAAAATCGTTAACCAAAATTGGTATTTTTATTTGGCAGCATTAGGTCGATAAGGGTAAGTAAGGCAGGGGGGTTCGCTGAGGTACTGTTCCCGTGGTGACTGATCTATGAACATCAGGATTTTGTGGAGCGGCAGCACAGCCACTGGCTCAGCGCAAACCTATAAAACGTGTTAATCAAAGCCTTACACGCGTTTTTTCTCCCCTCTGCGGCTGCTTATTTTTAATTTCACGTATTAAGGAGGCTGTAATTGTTAAATTCCCATTATCTTCTAACGCTAGTAATAATCTTTGTACATTTCTCAGAGGGAAGCTCTATCTGGGCGCCAATTAGGCTGTGGGGGAAAAACCACCGCGAATTGTACGTGAAATCCTTTTTTTTTAATTAGGACCCATAGACGTGTCTGTCTAACCTTCTGCGGCGTGTGTCATAATCGTAGCTCAGGGCAAAGCCATTACAACATCACCATTTATATCTCCTGTAGTAGAATTGCTTTGCTAGGAAATTAAAACATTGACATTACGCTGGGACTTCAATGCCTTCGGTCTTCTTAAGTCTATTCCAGAGAAATTAGACTTATGGGAAGGAAAAGAATTCGTAGAAATACAAGAATTTCCTTAAGAAATACTTTAATGGGAAAACATTCTGGTCTTTTTGATGTGTTGTCACTGCAAACTCAAACGCTCAGGATGTTGAATGTCTGACCGCTTTTGCTCAGCTGTTGTCTTTAAGGGTTAGTTGTCTCAATCCTTAAAGGAAATCTAACCCATTTGCTTTTAATGCATTGTGAACCAAACATACCCTTGATAATGCTGTTCTAACACTGATTGCAGAGACATATCTTGTTTAAAAAATCCTTGGAAGCAAGTTGGTTTTTCTAAGAAAATTCACATATCAAACTTTCCATACCGGACTAAATCCCCTGGGCTGGATTACTCCCCCCCCCCCCCTACACACAGCTGGGGGATGGTTGCGTAATTTGATTACTTCTGCCTGTCAGGGCCAACACGTGATCATATACACTTGGCTTTATGCTGGGCAGGACAAGGCTGAGCAGTGCCTAATTGGCTACATGCACACGATTTATGGGGGACGTATATGGGCAGATGTATATACACTGTTAGATATACGTCCCCCCATAGACGGGCAATGGGCGCACGTCCCGTATGGTGCAGCACACGTGCGCCACTTGTACCGTTTCCGTAGCTGGGGGGAAAAGATAGGAACATGTCCCGTCTTTCTCCCAAATAACTGTGCCTTGGGCGGCCAATACATTGCTATGGCAGAGGGTGGGGGTGGAGCAGCCCCGACTGTGCCTGCCGTGCTACGGTACAACACACACCTGGCACAATGTTTTTTGTGAAATGTAGCCTTAGGGGAGGAGAAGCGTCAGGGCAGCCACAGAGCGACAGAGCCGCAATTATCTATTTTATATTGCTCTTTCATCATAGCAAAACGACTTTTTCAGGATTAAACAAGATATGTTTCTCTGTGTCGTTGTAGCTACAACATTCAGAAGTATGTTTGGTTCACAATGCTAGAATCAAATGGTAGATTTCCTTTAAGGAATCTTGTCATCTCTAACTAGCTGAAAAGATTTTAGAGAACACTGTAAATATCTCAAATGCTTCTAAATACAGTTAATCTGCATTGTTCGGTTTTTTTGTTTTTTGAGGACTCTATTCCTCTTAGTCGTCTTTTGTTGTTTACGTGCGAACTATTTTTTATCTGGAGTTTGTTTTCTGTGCTCCCCGCCCCATCCCAATACTTAATATTTTCCCAGCCTCATTTTGCCTACTTCCTATTTTGTGGCACCTGGTTTTGCATAACATACTCTGGGGCACATTTCCTTCCTTCCCCGTCCAGTCGCGATCCAGTGGGCCTCGTTCTCCGACGAGGATTTCGGGTCTGCCGGGATTCATAAGGTCCCGTGCGCTTATGTCCACCAGGTGTCGCTGCTGTCGCTGCTGCGCGAGTCCGCCTTCGTTCTCTCGCTGATCTTGCGACACAATTCTTTTTTTTAATAACGCGTTTTTTTCAACCCGGTCAGTTTTTTCCACTGCTACGACGGCCGCCCAATTTCCATCGCGTTCAGCCGGCGCCGATGCAACCAATCCGATCCTGGTGTGCCCCAAAAACCCGGGGCAATACGGGAAAAAATGGCGCCAACCTAATATTCGGAAACCTTGCAATTCGGCCCCTTAGTTAAGAGCCCCACTGTATCTATATAAAGACCTAAACTTTATAAAACGGTATAACTAATATAACTGTTTAAACATTACAGAATGAATGTGTTTTCCAGGTAGATTTGACAATTGAATCGATGACTTTTTTGTAACGAGAAAGGCCGAGAGAATGAAAATCTAGGCTTACATTAAAACATTCATGTACTTGGAACTGTTCCACGGATGAAGGAATGGCATAACAATTACTATTTACTTCTACTTTAACTACTTTACCTCTCCCGGCTCCACGGCCGGAGGTAATGATCTCATTGGCGAGCTCTGCAGAGGTCCATTGGCGAATACGTTAAACATATACTCTTTAGCCGGCGAGCAGGTGTCTCTAAAGGTTTGCGCGTGAATGGAGTTATAGTTATTACCATGCAAGTTTTTTAAACAAATGAAGCAGTAATAAATGTGTCCTCAACGGCTATACTCTGTGGGGTCTAATGTTGGGGGCATAAAAATTCAGAGGCAAATTTTGTGAACACAACTACACTTGCTGCTCATACCATTATCCCCGGTGAAAATTAAAGGGTGTACATAGCAGGGTTTATTGAGTACATGCATGCATATTTCTCTGATAGCAATTTTCATTTTACTGTTTGCCTGCCTTTCTGCCTCCCAAAAAGATTTACAAGCCCTGCCCTGCCATTATCCATAGAATTTACTTAAGGCAACCATTGTATTACCGCAGACCCCAAGGGTCTTCGCAGAGAATAGGGAAACGCACCACTCAGCCATGGCGTTTCTCCAACAGAGATACAAGTACTGCAATTTAAAAGGAAATTAAATGATCATATTTTTACTATATGTCAGTATGGACATATATTATATATTTTTCCACTGTTACTTTGTTGCCAGTGCGTCCGGATATATTTTACAAACATCTCAAATTTATGATTTTGCCTTTCTATGTTATGTTTTTGGTCCCTTTCTAAAGATTAAGGCCTTTTGTCATAGGAGAAGTAAAGGGGTGTGGTCCCCTGAATTAACCACAACCCCCAGTGTCCTACCTAGTTGCTTTAGCTACCCTAATTGTAGGGACACCTGAATACTATCGCTACTTTGAGTATGTAGCAATAACAGAAGGTAAGGAACAAGAGAATGGGGAGACAAAAATGCAGAATTAGGCTAGATTCAACACTGGCCGTTGCCCACCGTACCGTAACACAGCAGGCAACAGGCGGCACCAGGAGAGGAGGAGGTGAGTCAGCTTACCCCGGCCCCTCTCCTTATGACATATGTTGCACGGTGCCGTACTACGGAGAAAGATAGGACAGGTCCTATCTTTTCCCGGGTATGGAGCGGTACAGTGAATGCAGCTTAAGGAAATCAGTGGACAGATTCAGGGTTCGAGGTACAGGCTAGGCGTTTGGTCAAGGAGGAAAGGGCGTGTAGTAACTGAACTCACCCATAACCCTCAATCCCCTGCCTACTTGCCTCTCTTACCTTAGGTAAGGGACAACATCATGGTAACGATACAAGTAAAGTACAAACTGACAGAAGTTGCTGCATGGCATAGGGGAAGTCAACCAGCCACTGAGTAAAACTGGGTTTAGGTATTAAGCCACCCTAGCAGCTGACTGACTGACTAACCATCCTGGATGCATGCACAACACACAGCTGAGACTAAATAACTCTTATCTCCCACCCAGCTTTCCAGGGAACATATACCGGCCAAGCAGCCTTTAGCTTAGTGTAAGAAACCGGCAAATCACCAACAAGTTTGGAACAGACCACCTATCCGAATGTGGGTGTGTGGGATACCAAAAAGGTTGAACTGCTTGCAGAGATTTGCTCCTATATCCCCAAAAAAAAAACACATATCCCCTGCTATAGGTATTCCCTTGGATTAAAGCATGGGCTGTCTTTAATCCACAAACTTCTATAAACAGTAACAGGTTTATAACAGGGCCAAAGCTGCTTTACCAACACAACCTACAACAGTGGTGGTGCTGTTTATGGAAGAAGGCACCATGCTTTGTAATCTTGTAGAGCCCTTTAGAAGAGTAATGAGGACTGTATCAGAAGCTCAGCCAAGCATGCTGTTTTTTTTTTTTGCCAGGGTAAGGGGAGCAAGTTTCCTAACCTGTGAAAGGGCACCCTCTTTAGTAAGATAGTGAAGGTAAGTGGGAATACCATAGTAAAAGTAGTTTTTGCTACATCAAACGATTATCCCGCCGTACCGAGTACGGCGGGCATACATCGTCTGCTGCGGAGAGGACAGTGGTGACGTTGCTCATGTCCTATCTTTTCCCGGGCACGGAGCGTAAACTGTGCCGACGTGTGCTGCACTGTACGCTCCCGTAGCAGGGCCGTAGCCCACAGAAAGTGGATGGGGGACATATATCGTCCGTATATACGTCGGCGTTATTACGGTCCCCATACATGTGTGTGAAGTGCCTTTGTTGTACTGTTCAATCAGTACTGGCTGCAAAAACAGATAGAAACTTTTTTTACTGTTCATGTTCAGTATATAATTTTTTCATCACATCTTCCTTCCTGTATGTGTATAGAGCGGAAGCCAAGTAGATAGGGACTATGGTACTGGAGGAGGATGACGATGTGCTTGAGGAACATAGGCACGCACAGGCTGGCAGCTGCTCCTCCCCTGGGACTCACCACATGCTGCTAGCCGGTACTGGAACCGATTCACAATGCTGACAAAAGCATTGTATTTCAGTATCATTCTCCGTAGGCTTTCGGTCACCAGCTGAAAATGACATTTTCTGGTGACAGAATCGCTAAACGTCATTTCTTAAGGGGTGAGCTAGGACAAGTTAGTAGGGCCTATTTTTTTGTATAGATCATTATATCCAGTCCAGTTTGCGGTAAATAAAGTGTTCATTTACAAAAACACATTTATAAGGAAAATATTTGTTTTTTGTTACCTTCCATGATCCCAGAGCAATAACCTTAACATGTTTAATGAACTTGTATAGTTGAAGGTTTGGTTTATTACGGGACTGCTTAATACACAACTTTTTAAAATTTATCCCCCCCTAAATTTTTTTCTGCAGTTATGTGCCTTAATAACGTAATTTCTGATGTAGCCAGCCTCTTTACTTTACTTTTCTTCTAGCCCCATATAGTACCCCCTCCCCGTCCCCCCCCCCCCCCCAGTAATAACATAAAACCCTCCGCTCCTCCCCACATCTAATCAAGTTCATTAAAAATAATAAATACCTACTCACGTTCAGGCAGCTCGCCCTCGGCGCGGCTCCCGGTCTTCACGCAGCTCTCCTGTGAGCCTCGGCTCCGCACATTGACATCAGGCGCCATGAACGTCATGACGCCTGTGTCCTGCTTAGAACGGAGCGAACGCGCTTTCCGGAAAGGTGCTGCTTCGCGCCGCATATAAATTGCGCCTGTGTCCCTTAAAGAGACAGGCACGATTATTTGCTGTGGGGGCGATCGGGGCGTAATGGTGACGCCGAATCTCCCACTTTAAGAGCGGCAAAATTCGCCGCCCTTTCAGGGACCCTCATAGTCTGTTCTGCCGCCTGGAAGCGAGATTTTTCTCGCCTCATTCAGATGCTTCCTGGGGATAATACAACAACAACACAACATGATTGGCACAGTACAGGTCTACCCACATTGATGTCGCAGTACAGGATAAACACACAGTGATGTCGGGCGTACCGGGATAATACACACAGCGATGTCACAGTACGGATAATACACACAGTGATGTCACAGTACAGAGATAATAAACACAGTATGTCACAGTACAGAAATAATACATATCGTGATTGTCACAGTACGGGAATACACAAGTTTGTGTGTGCAAGTATAGAGATAATATACACAGTGATGTCACAGTACAGAAATAATACATATAGTGATGCACCGTACAGGGAACTACACACAGTAATTGTCAAGTATAGAGATTAATACACAATACACAGTTATGTCACCGTACAGAGATAATACACACGTGATTGTTTACAGTACAGGGATATACCACAGTGATGTCACAGTACAGTGGAATATACCCACAGTGATGTCACACAATACAGAGATAATACACAGTGATGTTCACGTACAGGTGATAATAACACAGCGTATGTCACAGTACGGGATAAACACACGTGATTTCACAGTACAGAGATAATATACACAGTGCATGTTCACAGTACATGATAATCCACAGTGATGTCACAATACAAGGGATAAATACACACAGTGATGTCACAGTACAGAGATAATAATACCGTTGATGTCACAGTACAGGGATAATACACACAGTGTGTCACAGTATAGAGATATCAGCACGTGATGGTCCACAGTACAGAGATAATACACACAGTGAATGTCACAATCCAGGGATAATACCACAGTGATGTCACAGTACAGGGTAATACCTACAGTGATGTCACAGTAAACAGGATAATACACACTTGATGTCACATATAGATATAAATACCCACATGTGTCCCAGTACATAGAGATCATACACAAGTGTGTCACAGTACAGGATAAATACACGATTGATGCACTGACAGGGTAATACACAGAGTGATTTCACAGTATAGGGAATGATACAAAACAGTGATGTCACAGTAACAAGGGATAATACACACCGTGGGCTGCACCAGTAACGTGGATATCTACACAGTGATGTCACAGTACAGATAATAGACACAGTGATGTCCACAGTACAGGGATAATCTACCAGTGATTCACAGGTACGTGAATAATAGACACAGTGATGTCACGGTACAGGGATAATACACACAGTGATGTCACAAGTACATGGATAATACCACACGTGGTGTCCACATACAGAGATAATAGCACAGTGATGTCACAGTACATGGATAATAACAACAAGTGAATGTCACAGTACAGAGATAATAGACACAGTGATGTCACATTTTCACAGGATAATCTAACACATGATGTCACAGTACAACAGGATTATAGACCCAGTGTGTCCACGTACAGGGATATACCACAGTAAATGTCACATTACATTTATAATACACACAGTGTGTCACAGTACAGGGATAATACACACAGTGTGTCACAGTACATGATTATTAACCACTGCAAAACAATGCATTTGAGGGACAACAACATACAGTAAGTATACAACAAGTAAAAAACATTTAAATGCACTTTATTTATCTCTATTTACACGTGTTGTAGGGTCTGGTATAGATTAGGGCAGATAGATGTGTTATACATTATATCCCACACTGATATAATCCACAATTCTATAACTTTATTCTTCAAGAATGGTCCAGAAATTGTGGTATTATAATAGTTTGTTTATGATAAGCAATACGGGTACCTGACCTCAATCACAAAACAACACAGCTAACACAGCTCGGGGTCTAAATGAGAAGTAGGGGCGAGCAGATTTATATAACAACCCCGCAAGATTGGAACTATTTTTCGATCCCTGATTCAACCATCGCTTCTCCGAAATGGTTATTAAATATAGTCTGGTCGGCAAACAAATACAAAGACATTTTTTTTTTTATTAAATACCACTTGTGCTCCTCAAGGTCCACCACTCCCTTCGCAAGTGCCGGAGAATACAGGTCTGCGAATAACTGGAGGACAGCGAGAAGTTGAGGAGAAGGAGCTCGAGGAGCCGCCGAGCTTCCGCTCAACGTGCGATCACCGAGAAGGATGAGCGCGGCTCTGACGGTGATAGATGGATGGGCAAGGATAGGGCGATGTGTGTGTAGCGCTATACCATGTTGTATGAGGAGGGGAGGGCATCCGGTCTATAAGTGGGCCATACACTTAAGAATAGAGTTGCCAAACAGGAGATTCCTGCAGGAACCATCGACTGGGAAAGTGGGTGATGGGATAAAAGGATCCACTTTCCATCAACATGATCATAATTTTCTCTAAGGTGATGGCACAGTTGGTGTTTTGAACCGCATTCTTGGCTCGTTTTTAAGCAGTTCCGTCAAAAAAACGCATGCGTTTTTTGAAGAAATGCACCCCTTTTTGACAGGTTTGACCAACTCTAATCAACTGTCAAAATTGATGCGTTTTTTGACGGACTGATTAAAAACGGGCGAAAAATGCTTTCAAAACGCCACTTGTGCCATCACCCTCAGGGAATAGACGCAAAGGAAGAGGCTGGGAGTCAACTTTCTTCTCATCCCCTCTTGCCTCCGCCCCATTTATACTTGATGCAAAACGCGTATTTTATGGGGGGGAGGAGGATAGGCATAGCTGTAGCTGACAGAGTCCCATGACTCCCCAAATTCCTCCCCCCTTATTTGTCAGTCAAGCATTAATGGAAAGAACTGAAAGGAATTGTGTTTCATTCTCTAAATTTAGACTGATAAAAAGGAATTCATTCGATGTCAAGATTTTTTTTGGTTTTACACACACATAGAGATGCAGGTACATACACTAGATAGGATGCAGGTAACAGGCACATAGATTCAGGTGCATACACATCGACGCAGGGTACATCACACATAGACCAGGGTCCATACACATAGAGCCAGGGTACAGCACATAGATGCAGGTACATACACATAGGATGCAGGACATGCACATAGATGCAGGTACATACACATAGATGCAGGGTACATACACATAGATGCGGTGATCACATAGATGCAGGGTGCATACACTAGATGCATGGTACATACACATAGTAGATGCAGGGACATGCACATATATGCAGGTGCACACATAGATTCAGGGTGCATACACATAGACGTCAGGGAACATGCACAAGATGCAGGGTGCACACACAGAGATTCAGGAACACTGCACATTGATGCAGGTTACAAGCACCTGATCAGGGTACTACACATAGATGCAGGTACATACACATGATGCAGGGTACATACAACATAATGTAGGTACTACACATAGATGCAGGGGATCATGCACATAGATGCCGTGGAACATGCCCATAGATTCAGGAACATCACTAGATTGCAGGGTACATACACATAGATGGCAGGGTACACTGCACATAGATGCAGGGTACATACACATAGATGCAGGGAACCATACACATGATTCAGGTACAATAACACATAGATGCAGGGTACATCACATGATGCAGGGTACATACACATAGATGCAGGTCTGCACATAGATGCAGTGGTACAGCCACATAGACGCAGGTGCTACACATAATATGCAGGGAACATGCACATACTTGCAGGGTACATACACATAGATGCAGGTACATACACATAGATGCATGGTGCATACACATATATGCATGGGTGCATACCATAGAATGCAGGTACATACCATCGATCAGGGTACATACCAATATGATAGATGCAGGGTACATGGCACATAGATCAGGGTGCATACACATAGATTTCAGGGTCATACACATGACGCAGGGTACATACACTCATGCAGGGTACATACACTAGATGCAGGAACATGCCCATAAGATGCAGGGGCACACACAGAGATTCAGGGAAACATGCACCATGGATGCAGGGTACACACGCACTAGATGCAGGGTACATCCCATAGCTGTAGTACATACACTAGATCAGGGTACATACACATAGATGTAGGGTACAATACACATAGATGCAGGGTACTGCACATAGATGCATGGAACATGCCCATAGATGCAGGGAACATGCACATAGATCAGGGTACATACCCAAGATGCAGGGTACATCACATAGATGAAGGTTACATACACATAGATGCGGGAACATACACATAAGAGCAGGGTACATACACAGAGATTCAGGGTACATGCACATAGAGGCAGGGTACATGCCGCATAGATGCATGGTAACATACACAGAGACGCCGGGTGCATACACATAGATTCAGGGAACATGCACATACATCAGGGAACATGCACATAGATGGCCGGGAACATCACATATATGCAGGGTACATGCCACATCGTGCGGGTACATATACATAGATTCGGTAGCATACACCATAGATGCAGGGTAACATGCCATAGATGCAGGGTACCTACACATCGACTCAGGGTACATACATAGACCGCAGGGTTACATCACATAGACGTCAGGTAAACATGCCTGGATGCAGGTACATGCGGACAGATCAGGGTAACCGCCCATAGATGCAGGTACTTCCACAGAGATGCGGTAACATGCACATGGATGTCGGGTACATGCAATCGTGCCGGGTCCATATCCATAGATTCAGGTTACATAATAAAATAGAGGGCGTAGTTATCCAGATGATCATGACACCGTGTCACGTATGAAATTGTTATGCTTGCTTCAAGAGAGGCATCACAACGATTTTCTGAAAACGTTCCTTCAATAATATTTCTTTTTTTCTTAAATCAATAGCTGTTGTGATGTAGGTCTACTTTGCCTTATACTTTCATCAAGTGTGTCCAGAAGTTTCTTTGCTATCCTCCTCAGTTTAGCCTGTGATCCTTATCACCTTATCACCTCTGGGTCCATAGATGATAAGAAAGATACAAGATGGTTTTACAGATGAGAGAGGCTGCTGCTCCCTGTTCACTCTGGAGACTCCTTCAGACTCATCTGCTCTCCTCGTTCAGATTTCTCTGTCCTCTTCCTCCAGACTTCTCTGTCCTCTTCCTCCAGACTTCTCTGTCCTCTTCCTCCAGACTTCTCTGTCCTCTTCCTCCAGACTTCTCTGTCCTCTTCCTCCAGACTTCTCTGTCCTCTTCCATAAAATAGAGGGCGTAGTTATCCAGATGATCATGACACCGTGTCACGTATGAAATTGTTATGCTTGCTTCAAGAGAGGCATCACAACGATTTTCTGAAAACGTTCCTTCAATAATATTTCTTTTTTTCTTAAATCAATAGCTGTTGTGATGTAGGTCTACTTTGCCTTATACTTTCATCAAGTGTGTCCAGAAGTTTCTTTGCTATCCTCCTCAGTTTAGCCTGTGATCCTTATCACCTTATCACCTCTGGGTCCATAGATGATAAGAAAGATACAAGATGGTTTTACAGATGAGAGAGGCTGCTGCTCCCTGTTCACTCTGGAGACTCCTTCAGACTCATCTGCTCTCCTCGTTCAGATTTCTCTGTCCTCTTCCTCCAGACTTCTCTGTCCTCTTCCTCCAGACTTCTCTGTCCTCTTCCTCCAGACTTCTCTGTCCTCTTCCTCCAGACTTCTCTGTCCTCTTCCTCCAGACTTCTCTGTCCTCATTTTCCTCCCGACTCTCTTTCCTCTTCCTCCCTACTTCTTTTCTCTTTCCTCTTCCTCCTCCTTCTCTTCTTTCCTCTTCCTCCCCCTTCTCTTTCCTCTTCCTCCATTCCTTTCTCTTTCCTCTTCCTCCCTCGACTTCTCTTTCCTTTTCTCCCTCACTTCTCTTCTCCGATTCTTTCCTCGTTTCTTCTCCGCTCTTACTCTTCCTCTTCCATCCCGCCTTCTCTTCCATCGTTCACTCCATACTTCTTTTCCTCTTCCCTCAGTCCTCCTTCTCTGTCCTCTTTCCTCCAGACTTCTCCTGTCCTGTTCTCCAGACTTCTCTGTCCCCTCTTCCTCCAGACTTCTCTGTCCTCTTCCTCCAGACTTCTCTGTCCTCTTCCTCCAGACTTCTCTGTCCTCCCAACTGTAGATAGCAGGAGAGCCTTGTGTCTTTCAAGACTTCTGCATCCAAAAATCTGCAAAGAATAAAAATGGCAGCCCTGTCTCTCCCCAGCCTCTTCAATCCAGTTTGTGATCTTGCATAACTTCCCACCTATAATTGGTTTATCACTCCCTTTTTAATGTGATAAAATTGGATTAAAAGTTGTGTGGGGAGGAGTGACTGACTGGACAGAGGCTCCTATCATACAATTAGTGGAGAGTCGTTCAGGAGCAGTCGTTCAGTGAGCTGGCCTAAAAGTCAGCACCGATATTACTAATTAACAACTGATGACAATAACCCCCACCCATGGAGCCACCGCATCCCATACAGAAGACGGACTTGAATCACTGACATTATGGATAAAACACTGCACGTGCTGAGAGCTCTTGAATCACTGACATTATGGATAAAACACTGCACGTGCTGAGAGCTGTCTCGCAATCTCAATGGTTAGTCAGCGGCTACAGTATTGGCGTCATGTCTTCTTGTTCCAGAATTCCATTAATACTTCTCCTTGTAACTTTACAGCTACATCATTTTTCACCAGATGTTTTCAGCTCTCTCTCCACACTGTGCAACTAAAGAGACCACAGTCACTTGCAGTGTAGTGTTACCTGGATAACAATGTCCCAAACTGTACTCCTTTATTACTCCATTCTAATTTATTATGCTGTGCAAAAATCTCTCCTTAATTGTTTTTATTTATATTCAGTGTTTTCTAATAAAAGACATTGGGGCTTATTTACTAAGGGTCGCAGATCGCACGTTCTCTAAATCCTCTGTCCTCCTCATTTTGTGAACCCTGTCCTACATTTTTCTTATATTGTGCGCCCCTGCCCTCCATCCTCCCTCATATTGTGGCCCCTCTGTCTTCCTTCTCCTCCCCTCCATCCTCCCTCATATTGTGGCCCCTCTGTCTTCCTTCTCCTCCAGGTCCCTCCTTCTTCTCCTCCAGACTCCTCTGTCCTCTTCCTCCAGACCCCTTTATTCTGCTCCTCCAAGCCCCTCTGTCCTCCTCCTCCAGGCCCCTTTGTCTTCATCCTCCAGGACCCACTCTTCTTCTCCTCAAGGCCCCTCTCAATTCATCCTCATATTTTGACCCCTGTCCTTCATCCTCCTCATATTGTGGCTCTGAGTTCTTAATCCTGCCTCACATTGTAGCCCCTTTTTCCCCCTTCTCCAGGCCCCTCTGTTCTCCTCATCCAGGCCCCTCTGTCCTTCTCCTCCAGGCCCCTCTTATACAGAACAATCTGTCCTGCCTTGGCCCCTTGGTCAACTTTCTTCAGACTTCCACTGTCCTTCTCCTCCTTCCTGCTTCTCCAGACCCCTCTGTCCTCCTCCTCCAGGCCCCTTTGTCCTGATCCTCCAGACCCCATTGTTCTTCTCCTCTAGGCCCCTCTCATTTCCTCCTCATATTGTGGGCCCTGTCCTCCATCCTCCTCATATTGTGACCCAGAGTTCTTAATCCTGCCTCAAATTGTGGCTCCTTCTCCAGGCCCTTCTGTCCTCCTCCTCCAGGCCCCTCTTTCCTTCTCCTCCCTCCAGGCCCCTCTGTCCTTCTCCTCCAGGCCCCTCTTCCAGAACTCTCTGTCCTGCTCTCGGCCCTTTGGTCAACCTTCTTCAGACTTCTCTTTCCTCCTCCTCTAGGCCCTTCTATCCTTCTCCTCCAACTTCCACTGTCCTCCTCCTTCCTACTTCTCCAGACCCCTCTGTCTACCTCCTCCAGACTCCTCTGTCCTCCTCCTCCAGGACCCTTCACGGTGGACAAACAAAAACCAACAAATTGTGACAAAATGCAGCAGTGATTGTGCAGGAATGGACGGCTATTAGTCAGGATTTGGTCCAGAAGGTGATTGAGAGCTGCCAGGGAGAATTGCAGAGGTCCTGAAGAAGAAGAGTCAACACTGCAGATACTGACTCGCTGCAGTAACTCATTCTAACTGACAATAAAAGCTTTTGTTACTGATAATATGATTGCACTTGTATTTCTGTATGATATATAAACATCTGACAAACCAGAGGGCAACAGATCATGTGACAATATAATATTTGTGTCCTTATCAAAACTTTTGGCCATGACTTTACTTTAGATAAGACACTAGCCTAGATATATGGTGCAATCTTCCTTTGTGCAGTTTGCCTCACTTATGTGCTCTTGTGCCACATTGGGGCTCATTTACTAAGGGCTCCGCGGCCGCATTTCCGACGGGTTTCCTGAATTTTTCCGTTTTGCGACAAATTCCGCCGGGATTTTGGTGCACGCGATCGGATTTCAACCCGGATTTCAACCCGACGGATTCGGAAAAACCGCAGAATTTAAAAACCAAATGTGTCGCAAGATCCAGCACTTTTATACATCGGGAAGAAGCAGGTGAACTCTGGTGGACCTCGGCGCAGCAGCGACACCTGCTGGATATCAGGCGCACGACCTTAGTGAATCCTGGCAGAACCCGAATCCTCGTCGGACAACACGCCTCGGGATCGCGACGGGACCGGGTAAGTAAATGAGCCCCATTATTTAATATTAGTGCACGCTCTTAGAGAATCTGATCTGTTTTCAGGATGTAGAACAATTGCAGGTTTTTTTCTTGGTACACAGTTTTCAAAAGTGACAAAATTCAACCGCAACACAATTGTAGAAATTTATAATAATTAACTTTATACAGTAAAAAGCAGTGAAAAAGAATCATAATGCCAAAATCACCATTTTATTACTTCTTCCAACCCAAGACAATTTAGTGAAAAAACAAAAAATGGTGCATGTGCCTCATATTGGTACAAATTGAAGCTTTAGCTACAATTTATGTTTATGTAAAGCAAATGTCACTATAATCATACTGTGGAATTCAGGATGTTGGCACTGCTAAATTAATGGCTATTGTTGGGCCCCATTACTGTATAATACTATACTGACTCCTGTAGTGCACGGTTACTATTTTGTTTACCATGGGGCTCCATTATTATATTGGCTTCTGCAAGGACACTGTTATGATATTGCTACTCTGGGGCATGTGACTATTTTTGCTACTGTGGGGGCATTGCGACTTTATTGGCTACTGTGAGGGCATAATAGTGATCCAAAGGGGAGTTGGAGTACAAGCAAGAAACCTAACATTTTATTTTGCTAATTCTGAGTTGAATTATGGCTGGAAGAAGCTGACATGCTGGCCAGGTGGAAGAAGAAGATGAAAGAGACTCACACAGATGACATGTTTAATTGTAGGTCACCAGATTTACAGTAACATCTGCAACATCTCCTTTGTAATAAATGTTATCTATAGAGCTACAGCGGCAGTATACAGCCATATATGGAGTTCCATGGAATACTGTGCACTGGAACGGTCTCTCAATAGGTAAGATCAATCAGTAGCACTACAAAAAGTCTCTGTGTAGCCCATTTTACCACAGTTACCATTCTCCTTGTCCAAAGGATGTCTCTCCCCTAATGACACTTACACTGTCAGAGTGTCAAACCTGCCTGCTATGTGTCAGCTCCTGACATGTCACACATCAGCAGTTAACAACTGCATTAAAACCATAGGTGTGAATAGGTTTTTACTAATCATTGTCGGACTGGGAATAATAAGCCAGCAAATGTCTCATTACTGTGGCTACATGGCTCACATCCTACATTCTGCGGGATCACAAGCTGCTTACTTCTGTACATGACAACTACCTCACAATTGTCAGCAGGTCTCCTAAACACCCCATTTTATGTAGATTTTCCCAGTGACACCACCCACTTTGTAGGAGGATCTAGATGATATCTGAATAGAAGTCATAGGGGAGGGCGAATGCATCTTTGCAGTGACATCAGTCACTAAAATGACTCACAATTGTTGCATCTCCAAATTTGCACCAACTGCTAAGACTTTTTGCCAACCCACTCCAGTTTTATCATTTGAATCTAGATGCTGTAGATGGATTTATGAAGAGTGACTTTTCAAAAAATGTGAAATTTTGATGCAAATACAATCCAGGCATAGGAAAAAATTAGGAGATAATTGGGTCAAAGTGACAAAATTTTGCATATTCACTGCAGACATGAACACCTGATGTGGTGTGTGTGTGTGTGTGGGGGGGTGGGGTGGGGTATGGTTTTTAAGGCAGTTTTCTGCACACTGCCTGGAATTGCAATTTTTTGTCACCTTTATGGTAACTAGTTGGGGAGCGGGTGTCAAGTGGGCTATAGCCGAATTCAGCTGTAGGAGAACCTGATGTAAAATTCACCCGGGTGCACAGAGACTCTTTGGGGCACATTGGGGCCCATTTACTTACCCAGTCCATTCGCGACCCAGCAGCAGGTTCTCCAACGCTGATTCGGGTCTTCCGGCAATTCACTAAGGTCGTGCGCCCGATGTCCACCAGGTGTCGCTGCTGCGCTGAAGTCCGTCGGAGTTCACTATCCTACCCGGGGTGCAGGTAAGCGCGTGTCAAGTGGTTTTTTATAATTTGGCGGTATTTCCGAATCCGTCGGGTTTTCCGACAGCCATGCCCCCCGAGTTCCGTCGTGTGCATGCCGGCGCCGATGCACCACAATCCGATCGCGTGTGCCAAAAACCCGGGGCACGTCGGCGCAAATCGGTAATTTTCGGGAAACCCAACGAAAAAAAAGGAACTTGGGCCCTTAGTAAATGACCCCCATTGTGCGCTAGTGGGGGAGTATCATGACTGGCACAGAATGAGACTTGATAGAAGGTAACCCCTTTCCTTCAATAACTATTATTAATAATACATTTAGATAAGAATCCACTCAAATATACTTTTTGTATGAACCCCAAGTGCAGGGGTGCACAAATTTTTTTAGACATGCTGCAATATCAAATGGTATGTACCCTAGAAGCACCAACTACACCAATCCATAACAAAATATCACCCCAGGTGCAACACATTACAGCAAAATACTGCAGTCCCACAAATAATAATTCAGACCCCAGATCAGACAATAAACATTGACAAAGGCCTCAAATAATTATCTTGGCTTCCGAATCCACAGTATTAAGAATAGGTCCACTGACCATCTCCCTGTAGTTTGGCCAAATAGACAGTTTAAATAAATGCAGACAATAATGAGGCCCTAGATAAGATAATAACACACACCACAGAGCAGACAATTAATAATAATGCATATCCCAGACTCAATAATAATAATCTTTATTTATATATCGTGCATTACACATTGTGATTGAAGTATAATGCCACCCTAGAGCAGACAATCATAAAGAAAGCAGATCCCAAACCAGACAATAATGCAGAAACCTATTTAGACAATTCATAAAATGCAAACTCCAGATCTTACATTTACTAATAATACATTTCCTAAACCAGACAATAAAAATATCAGAATAAAAAATAATAATCTAGATCCCAGACCAAACTACTCAAAATAATGCAGTCAGACAGAAATAAACATACAGGTTTAATTAATTAATACTACACTGGCTCCAGACCACATAGACAGAGCAGACATTTATATCATTGGCACCAGACAAAATAAAAATAATGTAGATGTCAGACCAGACTACAATATTGGAGACACCAGAACAGCCATGTATAATGTAGGCCCCAGACCAGACAATAATAACACAGATCTCATACCACACAATAATACTGCAGCCCCAGACCAGACAACAATATTGAAGCCACCGGAGCAGCCAATTATAATGTAGGCCCCAGACCAGACAATAATAATGCAGATCTCAGTCCAGATAATAATAATATAGCAATGTAGCCCCAGACAGTTAATAATATTACAGATCCCAGTTCAGACAATAATAATGCAAACTCCATACCAGAATACAACATTTGGAGCCCCAGACCAGACAATAATAGTGCAGCTCGGAGACCAGACAATAATAATGTAGCCCAAGACAGGTAACGATATCACAGATCCCAGTTCAGACAATAATAATGCAAACTCCATACCAGACTACAATATTGAAGCCACTAGAGCAGCCAATTATAATGTAGCACGGGCACACAGACATCTGGACCACACAAGAAAAAGCTGGTGCAAAGAAGCCTGCATCAAATATCCCCCGCCAGCTCTATATGTGGTGTATATTCCTAAGAGAGTAACAGTATGATCTGGGAAACTAACCTCCCATGTGGACTGTATCGACTATTTTCCGGTCGTTATAGTCCTCCAATTAAGTGCTTCAATATGTTTACAAACGTTCCCTAACTGATAATACACCTGCAATTTTGCGGACCAAGTGCAAGGCCCTTGTAGCCGGAGCAGAGATAGTGGTGAAGTAAAGTGCCATACTTGTCAGATCATTTACAGAAATTATTATTAGCTGAGCAGTGAGCCAGATGAGAGTAGTTAATGGCACATCTTCTGCCGTAAATTAGGTAAGCAGAAATGTACGGCTCAGGAGAAGCTGCTGCACGCCTTTCTTCCTCCAGACTGTCTCCTTGCCTGCCCTTACACGCAAAATGTCAATTATCCGCACTACATCGCGTTTTCCACATTGGCAGTATCACGTGCCGCTCCGAGCAGCCAGTAACGATGAATAGACCCTTTCCCTCCCGATAACCGCGCTTCTTTACATAACATGTCCCCTCTTATATAACTTGATCGTTATAGGAAAATCTTATAATTGGGCACTTATATTGTTAGCAAATCGGGCAGCTTAGAGTCCTCATTACCCCTCAGTATCTCTACTAAGAGTGCTTGGTTACTCATAGAGACCTCCAGCTGTTTATGGAATTTCCTGGTAGGAAAGGCTACATGGGAAAAGGTACTGCAAATTAGCTCTTCTAACTAATAGTTTAATGTCTAACGAGAAGCACATATTGCTTCCTCCTTTTAAGCCAAGATAAAATAGAGGGGCGTAGTTATCCAGCATGATCATGACACCGTGTCACGTATGAAATTGTTATGCTGCTTCCAGAGAGCATCACAAACGTTTTTCTGAAACGTTCCTCAATATATTCTTTTTTTTAAACAATAGCGTTGTGATGTAGGTCTACTTGCTTATAACTTTCATCAAGTGTGTCCAGAAGTTCTTCTTGCTATCCTCCTAGTTTAGACTGGATCCTTATCACCTTACACCTCTGGGTCCATAGATGATGAGAAAGATACAAGATGGTTTTACATGAGAGAGGCTGCTGCTCCCTGTTCACTTGGAGACTCCTTCAGACTCATCTGCCTCTCGTTCAGATTTCTCTGTCCTCTTCCTCCAGGCTCTGTCCGTCTTCCTCCAGCTTCTCTGTCCTCTCTCTCCAGACTTCTCTGTCCTGTTTCTCCAGACTTCTCTGTTCCTGTTTCTCCAGACTTCTCTGTCCTCTTCCTCCGACTCTTGTCCTCTTCCTCCAGCCTTCTCTTCCTCTTCCTCCCGACTTCTCTGTCCTCTTCTCCACTTCTCTGTCCTCTTCCTCCAGACTTCTCTGTCCTATTCTCCAGACTTCTCTCCTGTTTCTCCCTTATCTGCTCCTGTTCTCCAGACTTCTCTGTCCTCTTCCTAGATTTTCCTCTTCCTCCAGACTTCTCGTCCCTTCTCCAACTTCTTGTCCCTTTCCTCCAGACTTCTCTCGTCATGTTTCCTCCAGACTCTCTGTCCTCTTCTCCAGACTCTTCGTCTCTTCCTCCAGACTTCTCTTTCCTCTTCCTCCAGACTTCTCTGTCCTCCCAACTGTAGAGTAGCAGGAGAGCCTTGTGTCTTTCAAGACTTCTGCATCCAAAAATCTGCAAAAGAATAAAAAAATGGCAGCCCTGTCTTCCCCAGCCTCTTCAAATCCCAGTTTGTGATCTTGCAATCCCACCTATATATTGGTTTATCACTCCCTTTTTAATGTGATAACATTGGATAAAAGTTGTGTGGGGAGGAGTAACTGACTGGGACAGAGGCTCCTATCATACAATTAGTGGAGAGTCGTTCAGAGCAGTCGTTCAGTGAGCTGTAAAAGTCAGCACCAGTATTACTAATTAACAACTGATGACAATCAACCCCCACCCATGGAGCCACCGCATCCCTACAGAAGACGGACTTGAATCACTGACATTAGGGATAAAAAACACTGCACGTGCGAGAGCTGTCTCGCAATCTCAATGGTTTAGTCAGCGGCTACAGTATTGGCGTCATGTCTTTGTTCCAGAATTCCATAATACTTCTCCTTGTTACTTTACAGCTACAAACTTTTCAACCAGATGTTTTTCAGCTCTCTCTCCACACTTGTGCACTAAAGAGACCACAGTCACTTGCAGTGTAGTGTTACCCTGGATAACAATGTCCCAAACTGTACTCCTTTATTACTCCATTCTAATTTATTATGCTGTGCAAAAAATCTCTCCTTAATTGTTTATTTATATTCAGTGTTTTCTAATAAAAGACATTGGGGTTATTTACTAAGGGTCGCAGATCGCACTTCTCTCAAATCCTGTGTCATCCTCATTTTGTGAACCCGGTCTACATTTTTCTTATATTGTGCGCCCTCTGCCCTCACCTCCATCCTCCCTCATATTGTGGCCCCTCTGTCTTCCTTCTCCTCCAGGTCCCTCCTTCTTCTCCTCCAGACTCCTCTGTCCTCTTCCTCCAGACCCCTTTATTCTGCTCCTCCAAGCCCCTCTGTCCTCCTCCTCCAGGCCCCTTTGTCTTCATCCTCCAGGACCCACTCTTCTTCTCCTCAAGGCCCCTCTCAATTCATCCTCATATTTTGACCCCTGTCCTTCATCCTCCTCATATTGTGGCTCTGAGTTCTTAATCCTGCCTCACATTGTAGCCCCTTTTTCCCCCTTCTCCAGGCCCCTCTGTTCTCCTCATCCAGGCCCCTCTGTCCTTCTCCTCCAGGCCCCTCTTATACAGAACAATCTGTCCTGCCTTGGCCCCTTGGTCAACTTTCTTCAGACTTCCACTGTCCTTCTCCTCCTTCCTGCTTCTCCAGACCCCTCTGTCCTCCTCCTCCAGGCCCCTTTGTCCTGATCCTCCAGACCCCATTGTTCTTCTCCTCTAGGCCCCTCTCATTTCCTCCTCATATTGTGGGCCCTGTCCTCCATCCTCCTCATATTGTGACCCAGAGTTCTTAATCCTGCCTCAAATTGTGGCTCCTTCTCCAGGCCCTTCTGTCCTCCTCCTCCAGGCCCCTCTTTCCTTCTCCTCCCTCCAGGCCCCTCTGTCCTTCTCCTCCAGGCCCCTCTTCCAGAACTCTCTGTCCTGCTCTCGGCCCTTTGGTCAACCTTCTTCAGACTTCTCTTTCCTCCTCCTCTAGGCCCTTCTATCCTTCTCCTCCAACTTCCACTGTCCTCCTCCTTCCTACTTCTCCAGACCCCTCTGTCTACCTCCTCCAGACTCCTCTGTCCTCCTCCTCCAGGACCCTTCACGGTGGACAAACAAAAACCAACAAATTGTGACAAAATGCAGCAGTGATTGTGCAGGAATGGACGGCTATTAGTCAGGATTTGGTCCAGAAGGTGATTGAGAGCTGCCAGGGAGAATTGCAGAGGTCCTGAAGAAGAAGAGTCAACACTGCAGATACTGACTCGCTGCAGTAACTCATTCTAACTGACAATAAAAGCTTTTGTTACTGATAATATGATTGCACTTGTATTTCTGTATGATATATAAACATCTGACAAACCAGAGGGCAACAGATCATGTGACAATATAATATTTGTGTCCTTATCAAAACTTTTGGCCATGACTTTACTTTAGATAAGACACTAGCCTAGATATATGGTGCAATCTTCCTTTGTGCAGTTTGCCTCACTTATGTGCTCTTGTGCCACATTGGGGCTCATTTACTAAGGGCTCCGCGGCCGCATTTCCGACGGGTTTCCTGAATTTTTCCGTTTTGCGACAAATTCCGCCGGGATTTTGGTGCACGCGATCGGATTTCAACCCGGATTTCAACCCGACGGATTCGGAAAAACCGCAGAATTTAAAAACCAAATGTGTCGCAAGATCCAGCACTTTTATACATCGGGAAGAAGCAGGTGAACTCTGGTGGACCTCGGCGCAGCAGCGACACCTGCTGGATATCAGGCGCACGACCTTAGTGAATCCTGGCAGAACCCGAATCCTCGTCGGACAACACGCCTCGGGATCGCGACGGGACCGGGTAAGTAAATGAGCCCCATTATTTAATATTAGTGCACGCTCTTAGAGAATCTGATCTGTTTTCAGGATGTAGAACAATTGCAGGTTTTTTTCTTGGTACACAGTTTTCAAAAGTGACAAAATTCAACCGCAACACAATTGTAGAAATTTATAATAATTAACTTTATACAGTAAAAAGCAGTGAAAAAGAATCATAATGCCAAAATCACCATTTTATTACTTCTTCCAACCCAAGACAATTTAGTGAAAAAACAAAAAATGGTGCATGTGCCTCATATTGGTACAAATTGAAGCTTTAGCTACAATTTATGTTTATGTAAAGCAAATGTCACTATAATCATACTGTGGAATTCAGGATGTTGGCACTGCTAAATTAATGGCTATTGTTGGGCCCCATTACTGTATAATACTATACTGACTCCTGTAGTGCACGGTTACTATTTTGTTTACCATGGGGCTCCATTATTATATTGGCTTCTGCAAGGACACTGTTATGATATTGCTACTCTGGGGCATGTGACTATTTTTGCTACTGTGGGGGCATTGCGACTTTATTGGCTACTGTGAGGGCATAATAGTGATCCAAAGGGGAGTTGGAGTACAAGCAAGAAACCTAACATTTTATTTTGCTAATTCTGAGTTGAATTATGGCTGGAAGAAGCTGACATGCTGGCCAGGTGGAAGAAGAAGATGAAAGAGACTCACACAGATGACATGTTTAATTGTAGGTCACCAGATTTACAGTAACATCTGCAACATCTCCTTTGTAATAAATGTTATCTATAGAGCTACAGCGGCAGTATACAGCCATATATGGAGTTCCATGGAATACTGTGCACTGGAACGGTCTCTCAATAGGTAAGATCAATCAGTAGCACTACAAAAAGTCTCTGTGTAGCCCATTTTACCACAGTTACCATTCTCCTTGTCCAAAGGATGTCTCTCCCCTAATGACACTTACACTGTCAGAGTGTCAAACCTGCCTGCTATGTGTCAGCTCCTGACATGTCACACATCAGCAGTTAACAACTGCATTAAAACCATAGGTGTGAATAGGTTTTTACTAATCATTGTCGGACTGGGAATAATAAGCCAGCAAATGTCTCATTACTGTGGCTACATGGCTCACATCCTACATTCTGCGGGATCACAAGCTGCTTACTTCTGTACATGACAACTACCTCACAATTGTCAGCAGGTCTCCTAAACACCCCATTTTATGTAGATTTTCCCAGTGACACCACCCACTTTGTAGGAGGATCTAGATGATATCTGAATAGAAGTCATAGGGGAGGGCGAATGCATCTTTGCAGTGACATCAGTCACTAAAATGACTCACAATTGTTGCATCTCCAAATTTGCACCAACTGCTAAGACTTTTTGCCAACCCACTCCAGTTTTATCATTTGAATCTAGATGCTGTAGATGGATTTATGAAGAGTGACTTTTCAAAAAATGTGAAATTTTGATGCAAATACAATCCAGGCATAGGAAAAAATTAGGAGATAATTGGGTCAAAGTGACAAAATTTTGCATATTCACTGCAGACATGAACACCTGATGTGGTGTGTGTGTGTGTGTGGGGGGGTGGGGTGGGGTATGGTTTTTAAGGCAGTTTTCTGCACACTGCCTGGAATTGCAATTTTTTGTCACCTTTATGGTAACTAGTTGGGGAGCGGGTGTCAAGTGGGCTATAGCCGAATTCAGCTGTAGGAGAACCTGATGTAAAATTCACCCGGGTGCACAGAGACTCTTTGGGGCACATTGGGGCCCATTTACTTACCCAGTCCATTCGCGACCCAGCAGCAGGTTCTCCAACGCTGATTCGGGTCTTCCGGCAATTCACTAAGGTCGTGCGCCCGATGTCCACCAGGTGTCGCTGCTGCGCTGAAGTCCGTCGGAGTTCACTATCCTACCCGGGGTGCAGGTAAGCGCGTGTCAAGTGGTTTTTTATAATTTGGCGGTATTTCCGAATCCGTCGGGTTTTCCGACAGCCATGCCCCCCGAGTTCCGTCGTGTGCATGCCGGCGCCGATGCACCACAATCCGATCGCGTGTGCCAAAAACCCGGGGCACGTCGGCGCAAATCGGTAATTTTCGGGAAACCCAACGAAAAAAAAGGAACTTGGGCCCTTAGTAAATGACCCCCATTGTGCGCTAGTGGGGGAGTATCATGACTGGCACAGAATGAGACTTGATAGAAGGTAACCCCTTTCCTTCAATAACTATTATTAATAATACATTTAGATAAGAATCCACTCAAATATACTTTTTGTATGAACCCCAAGTGCAGGGGTGCACAAATTTTTTTAGACATGCTGCAATATCAAATGGTATGTACCCTAGAAGCACCAACTACACCAATCCATAACAAAATATCACCCCAGGTGCAACACATTACAGCAAAATACTGCAGTCCCACAAATAATAATTCAGACCCCAGATCAGACAATAAACATTGACAAAGGCCTCAAATAATTATCTTGGCTTCCGAATCCACAGTATTAAGAATAGGTCCACTGACCATCTCCCTGTAGTTTGGCCAAATAGACAGTTTAAATAAATGCAGACAATAATGAGGCCCTAGATAAGATAATAACACACACCACAGAGCAGACAATTAATAATAATGCATATCCCAGACTCAATAATAATAATCTTTATTTATATATCGTGCATTACACATTGTGATTGAAGTATAATGCCACCCTAGAGCAGACAATCATAAAGAAAGCAGATCCCAAACCAGACAATAATGCAGAAACCTATTTAGACAATTCATAAAATGCAAACTCCAGATCTTACATTTACTAATAATACATTTCCTAAACCAGACAATAAAAATATCAGAATAAAAAATAATAATCTAGATCCCAGACCAAACTACTCAAAATAATGCAGTCAGACAGAAATAAACATACAGGTTTAATTAATTAATACTACACTGGCTCCAGACCACATAGACAGAGCAGACATTTATATCATTGGCACCAGACAAAATAAAAATAATGTAGATGTCAGACCAGACTACAATATTGGAGACACCAGAACAGCCATGTATAATGTAGGCCCCAGACCAGACAATAATAACACAGATCTCATACCACACAATAATACTGCAGCCCCAGACCAGACAACAATATTGAAGCCACCGGAGCAGCCAATTATAATGTAGGCCCCAGACCAGACAATAATAATGCAGATCTCAGTCCAGATAATAATAATATAGCAATGTAGCCCCAGACAGTTAATAATATTACAGATCCCAGTTCAGACAATAATAATGCAAACTCCATACCAGAATACAACATTTGGAGCCCCAGACCAGACAATAATAGTGCAGCTCGGAGACCAGACAATAATAATGTAGCCCAAGACAGGTAACGATATCACAGATCCCAGTTCAGACAATAATAATGCAAACTCCATACCAGACTACAATATTGAAGCCACTAGAGCAGCCAATTATAATGTAG
>CM033647.1:17551279-17580834 GCA_019512145.1 Engystomops pustulosus
ACTACAATATTGAAGCCACTAGAGCAGCCAATTATAATGTAGGCCCCAGACCAGACGATAATAAGGCAGCTCTCAGACCAGACAATAATACTGCATCACCAGACCAGACTACAATATTGAAGCCACTAGAGCAGCCAATTATAATGTAGGCCCCAGACCAGACGATAATAAGGCAGCTCTCAGACCAGACAATAATACTGCATCACCAGACCAGACTACAATATTGAAGCCACCAGACAATAATAATGTAGCCCCCTAGACAGTTAATAATATCACAGATCCCAGTTCAGACAATAATAATGCAGACCCCCAGCCTAGACACTCCTCTCGCTTGCTGTATTATTGAAGCTATGCCCTGATGCTGGATATATGTGGTTCAAGATAGGACTTTGGTACCGGTAAGAACGTCATCACTCCCTGAGTTCCTTTGCTAATAG
The DNA here is from genome assembly GCA_019512145.1 of Engystomops pustulosus. Lineage (NCBI taxonomy): Eukaryota > Metazoa > Chordata > Amphibia > Anura > Leptodactylidae > Engystomops > Engystomops pustulosus. The sequence continues at coordinate 17,551,717 of CM033647.1, forward strand.
TCACAGATTGAGCAACGCCCCGGAAGAAGCCTTGTCGGCGAAACCCTGGGTCGGGCGGACATAAAAGCTAGCGTCCCGCTATTTGATTTGTGATATGCGCATTTTTAACTGACTGTTGTGAGGTTGATGAACTTAAATAAATTTTAACTTTGTTGGAACGTATATTTTCTTCCAGCTACAGTGCTTTACAATATAATTAAAGGAGGATAATGAAAATGCGATGGTGCTAGTCTGAATGGTGACACACTTTCAGCAGGAGAAACTGAGGATTGGTGCTGTTCACCGGTGGTTAAAGATGGAATAACGAGGGAGAAGAATAATACTGGGAGCTCCGGTCATAGTGAAATATTTTTCTCTATTTCTTTGGACTTTAATCACAGATTTAAAGGAAACCTACCACTTGGAATGGTGCTTCTGAGCCGCAAATACCGTGCACCAGCTCAGGGTGAGCTGGTGCCGGCGCTTATCTTCCTTATGTTGCTAAAAAGGTGTAAAGCGTTTAAAAGTTTTATTAATCTTTATATAGGATGTAGCTTCACCGCACCGTGGTCCGCGGTCCACTTCCTATTCAGACGCAAGCACGGTCGCGCGCATGGTGCACCGAGCGCGGACCACGGTGTGGTGAAGCTACATCCTATATAAAGATTAATAAAGCGTTTAAACTCTTTACATCTGTTTAGGAACATAAGGAAGATAAGCGCCGGCACCAGCTCACCCTGGTGCTGGTGCACGGTATTTGCGGCTTAGAAGCACCATTCCAAGTGGTAGGTTTCCTTTAAGTTCTCATTGGCATGGTGCCATACAGGAGGGAGCATAGGACCCGAGTTTTAGTGATCTCCCAGCTGTCAGTCTTCCATTGATCATAAATATAGACAACTATCGGGTGAAAAATTCTAATTTTGTCCAACCAAAAGTGTGCAAAAATGATAGCACAATGATGCTACCCACTACAAAATGAACTACAATATTGAAGCCACTAGAGCAGCCAATTATAATGTAGGCCCCAGACCAGACGATAATAAGGCAGCTCTCAGACCAGACAATAATACTGCATCACCAGACCAGACTACAATATTGAAGCCACTAGAGCAGCCAATTATAATGTAGGCCCCAGACCAGACGATAATAAGGCAGCTCTCAGACCAGACAATAATACTGCATCACCAGACCAGACTACAATATTGAAGCCACTTTTGACTTTGGACGCGATTTTCCGTTACGGGGTTAAACGCAGTGAAAAACCGTTATTATATTTTGATAGATCAGGCATTTTCGGATGGGGCGATACCTAATGTGTTTATGATTTTTACTGTTTATTTATATTTATATCAGTTCTAGGGAAAGGGGGGTGATTTGAATTTTTAGGTTTTTTTATTATTATTTTTTTTTTTTTACTTTTTTTTAATTTTTATTTTTATTATTTTTCAGACTCCCTAGGGTACTTTAACCATAGGTTGTCTGATCGATCCTACCATATACTGCCATACTACAGTATGGCAGTATATGGGGATTTTACTCCTCATACATTACAATGTGCTGATAGCACATTGTAATGAATGGGTTAACCTGAAGTAGCTTCGGGTCTTCGTGAGACCCGAAGCTACCATGGCAACGGATCGCCGCTCCCCGATGATGTCACGTTCTGCAAGAAAACACCCGCGATCGGTGCCGGCACCGATCGCGGGTGTTACCGGTAAGCCTTTGCTGCAATATGCAGCAGAGACTTACCGGCTATGGAGAGGGAACTGTTATGGTTATGGTTATGCAATGGTTTGCTACATAACACTGTCTGCAGCTTAGTATGTTAAAAACTCCTGGAAGACTCCCTTTCAGTGTTCTGTTATAAGAATTAAAAACAGAATAAGTGCTCAGACCCCTATCTGCCAATGAAAATTAGTAATTTAGAAAATATAATAAAAAAGGCCCTAATAATTATTAGTTTACAAATCAGGCAGTGGGGATATCAGTAATAGTTCATTATTACATACAGAGGATCTTTTATACAAAAGGAATTCAACCAATAAGTATGTGGATTGATTACAGGGAACCAATGTTGTACTTTGCATGTTCTTTTAGGTGCAAACTAATTTAAGAAGCCAATCCAATTGGGGGGGGGGGGGGGAACCGGGTGCTCAGTCAGCCGACCTTGTGCATTTAATAACAAACAAAGTCCAGCAGTATTGTGTCACACGCCCCATGTTAAAGGTGCACAAAAAAAAGTTGGTGTACTCTGTTGGAGCTGTGCAGGGAGTGCCAGATTCATGCAGAAAGTGCAGTAGAAATCCTGAATCTGGTGCCCCCTGCACTAAAGACAAGGAAACTGCATATAGTGCAGATTGCACTGTTGTTAGTAAATGTGCCCCAAAGTATGACTTCCCTAAGTAGTTCACCAATGGAAAATCATATTTCGGTGACCAACAAAACAAAATTCTATGCAAAAAGTGACCATTTAATTAGGGACTCGGGCTTCAGAACTACTTAATGAGGCTTTTACATGGAGACACCTTAAGAGAAGGAGAAAAATGCCGGGTCATTAAGATGTAAAAAAGAGAAAGCAGCAAAAGGAAACGAAAGGAGAGGCGAACCAAGTGGCCCAAGAAAAAAGACGGAAGAGTGGAAGGGGGAGGTCTACCTCGGGAAGAAGGCGGAAGAGCGGGCGGAGAGGTAGACGGCGGAAGATCAATGAGAACCGGCGAGAGCGGGCGGAAAAAAGGGACAGACACGAAGCAGAGCGTGAAAGAAGAAGGAGATGAGGGAAAGGAGAAGAAGGCGGGAGCGTAGGGGAGGGGAGGAGAGACAACAAGAGAAAGCACAGCTCGCGTTGGCCCGGCCCCCCCCCCCCCCAGTTAAATGAGGACCTGAGGGGTATAGCAGGCACAATTTATAAGAGGAAACGTAGTTTGTATTAAAAAACGCCTACATGTAAGCTGCAATGTGTGCTCCCTGCTCCATCCACACGTTACTATCTCCTCAGCGCTGTGTACAGAGGTGGCCGTGTAATAAATATGTAGCAGAAGCATCCAAACACACAAGGGGAAAGCTTCAAGTAGTGCTCACGTGCCCCTACGAGGGACAGAATGTGAATCTTTCCTGTCTGACAGTCCTCACGATGATATATCAGGCTTGAGTACCACACAGAACGCACCATTCTTTTACGCCAACTTGTGCAGCTGGGTTGCCCTTGGAACGTGTGTATACACCCAGACAGCAAAATGCGATCTGACCTGCTCCAAAGAACTTGGTTATCTCTGAAAAGAAATAAAAGGTGTCACACTACATTGGTTTGTGTTTGTAAAAAGATAACAAACCCAGTAGAATCTATGAAGGGGAATATCAGCGCATAACCTGGACACTCTCTCCAATGGGGACACCACGTTTCCACTAATTCATGAAAATATTGAGCGGATGTCTCTAAGTGCCATGTTTCACAATTGCACAATCAGCTATTTTCTTACCCAGTCCATAGACGGATATAAAATAGTTACTTGAAACTTTACTACAAAAAAGATAACAAAACGGAACTCTGCATTGTTTCATCGTTCGCCCGAGGTCATAGGCGTGATGAGAGCTTTGATACAATATATGCATTTCCTTAACCACAGCTCAGCAGAGGTAAACACATCGTATTTAATCGACATTAAAAAGGTGATATATAAATCAAAGGAGCAATTACTCATAGATACAGGCACTGGTGGACTGGTAATCTTTTTTTTGTTCCTTTCTGAAATGTAACATTAAAGGGATCCTAATAAGGGTGTGTTATCCGAAGCCTCCATGTGGTAGTTGCACAGGCTTGGTACATCTGAGGAGCACTTCCTCTGTAGAGTAAGAGTGCGAGGGCTCGTAAAATGCCCATAGCCATTCAGGCTAATTAGCATAATTTAAGGGTCAATTTAGAAGGAAGCGATAGATAACAAAGCATGCAGATCCTAGTAAAGTAAAACAGATTGAGTCATCAATGGGTGGTAAAGGAAATCTACCATCAAGAATCTACCTATTAAAGAGACCGGTCACCATAAAAAATGGCAATAGGAGCTGCTTACTAACGTGTTAACTGCAGCCTATAGAAACCTCTGATAACGCTAGCAGACACTGCCGTGACGGACAATAGGGAGGACGGACTTTGCTCATAGCGGTACGGCGTATTCAGGAGGAAATAGGGCGGCGGTGACGGGAGATGCAGCCGTGAGTCACCGCTAGTATAGGTGTGGATGAGCGAGGTCGGGGAAGAAGAAGCAGCGTCTAGGGACAGCTTGAGTGCTGTCCGGCGTTTCCTATAGTTATTCGCCAGCAGTTTTGCTAGCGCTATCGGAGGGTTCCGATAACGCTTTGCAGTTTTGTAATGCTAAAAAGTGGGTGAGGGGTAGCGCTTTACTAAGCAGATCCTGGTGCCTTTTATGGGTGACAGTCCTCTTTTTAAAAGCACAGCGGTGTTTTATGTGCCAAAGTTTAACAATATTAAAATTAAAAAAACGTTAATACTTGCCTCAGTTCCAGTTGCTTCGATGCCTACGTCTTCTTCACGGTGCTTGCGGCAATGAAGCTTGGGGATTTACTTCAGCTTCACTGAAGTCTGTGTATGAAGACATTTATCTAACTTATTTGCAAATTTTGGCATGAGGTTACTGGGGGGTGGGACCAAAGGCAACCACACCCAGCAGCCACGCGTCCACATACCTGGCTCCTGGGGAGCTCAGGTGGCATAAGCAGTGTTAGCTCAGCGGAGCTGCGGGGCATTGACCCGCCCCACGGCTTATTGCTCACCTGTTCGAGTTGGAACTGACCAACTCCCCGGTAATGTAAAAGAAATACTTTAAAAAGCACTGGAATTTTTCAGATGTAGACAAAGGAATTTTTAAAATCAATATGCCAGCGGAGATTGGAACCTTTCATCATGTAAAATTAGCTTCCTTGCATTACAGTTCCCTTTAACATGCTTGCTTTAATGGTAAATTCCTATAATGGCGAAAAGAGAAAAGTGTATGGAAAGGGGTTAGCTCAAACCCTGAGCAGAAGTACTAAACAAGCCATACTAGTTAGTAGCCATTACTTAATGCTAGAACTACAGGGGTAATCCACCAGGTTCTATAGAGAAAGGTAACGATCGTGGATCATTACTTCCTCAAACCCTACAATTATAAAGCGAAATCATGCAGCTGAAGATACAGAATGGGCAGCCTCATCTGGATCGAGCCGTAGTTGAGCCCGAAAATCAAGATCGGACAGGTAACTTGTATTATAATGTATGAGGTCGCTCGTGAGGTTCTAACTCTAAACACACAAGCAAGTCACATGAGGTACGATGTACATGTGTGTGGGGTTGTGATGAAAGGGAGTATGTGGCTTATATTGATGTGTCCATGTTCTTTGGCCATGTGTATTGTGCTCGGAACAATGGCTTACTAGCACAGATTGAAAGTGTGCCCCTCTTCATTGCTCTCCTTGTCACTGCATAATGAGCCATTGTAATGGATGTCAATCTAATGAAATAAAGAGCTTTATATGAGAGCAAACAATCTCAAGGACAACAAGAGATCTTTTTTTAATATTTGCAATGTGGTTATGGATCTGTCAGTATACAAGCTTATACTATTACCAGATTGATCTATCCGATTGCTAGAGCTAGAAATATAGATAGAGAGGACCGTGGGATATAACATGAAAAGTACTACAGGCACTGTGGATCAGAAAAGAATGGTCACACATGCCAAGCACACTACAAATGGATATCACAGAGGATTTCAATGTACATCTATTCATAGTGATCTTCTTTCAAGCAAGCAATCGCTAAAACAATGTTACAGCTCCGCCCTCAGATGTCAAATGTTGGAGCATTGGGACAACAATGAGGCTGAGATAATGGGACTATAGGTGGGGAGTATAGTATATATTGAAGAAGCCTGTATAATGTATCATAACATTGGCTGTAGGGAGAAATGAGAGTACATGGTTTCCCATCTAAATCGCAGGTGGTTGCAAGAAAATTACCCCCCTTGAACAGAAGAGATGAGCTGTAACTATGAGGGTATCCAGCAGGTAAGTGTTCAATTCAGACAGCTGCCCCAAAAGGGGTAATAAGAATTGCACATGGGTTGTTCAAAGAATCTTGTATAATGAAGGGATGGGCCTGGACTGGGGCCTTGGATATAAGTGGCACTCTTTGTAAAACGGACAAAAGATGAGGATCCCTCTATTACATAGAAATTCCATAATTAGTATTGAACTTGCTGGTAGAAAGGGGCCAAGCCAACATAAAATTTAAAAAGGGGGTCAGATCTGTGCGGTGCATCCGAGTACATGGTGGTTGATCACGTTATAGATTGACTTCATAGTGAATAGTCTCCTCACTGATAGTCCCCATTGAGCGCACGTAGGGGCCTCTCAGGTCCTTGCGCAGCAGGATCTCAGAGGCAGTTGGTCCAAGTGCAGAGCACCAAATGGCAGATCATAATGCACGTGAACAGTGTGAGTCCCCCCCGCGACGGTCGGCCCCCCCCCCCCCTTTTTTCTTTTCCTGTAAGTGACATAAAATACATCCTCTGCGGGGTCTTCTCTTAGCCACCGTGCTCTCTGGACACAGACAGCACTTTGACTCAGGCAATTTTTACTCCACTAAGTTACGTTCCTCTGTAAAAAAAAAAAAAAAACCCTTAAGCATAATATTATACCCACAGTATCGTACAGGCTGGAAGAATCTCCTTGTCTGGTTCCAGTCCCCCTGCTGGCTCCAATCGCAGAAAAGATACCATTATAGCAGACACTTGTCATACTACTGCTGCTTGTTATGCTCTTGCATCAAAGAGGATTTAATGTTGTATACGCGGGCTATAAAATTGTCCTGGGGTTATGTTCATTCTCAGAACTCCAGTGGGGGCAGTTATTACATATTACTTATACTAATATTTTTAGCCAGTGTAATATTGCTCACTCCCATTCCCTCGCATGGGTCCCAGGGAAGAGAAGTCATACAAGTAGGAGATGTTCAAGAAAAGCTGTGTAATAAAATATTATGTCAATAATGGGTAGTATTATATTTCTCGCACAACGTATTAGGAACATTTAGTACTGCAACAAAAGGACTTGTTCATCTTTTTTGTAAAGCACTATCCACACTGGCAGGATAGTGCGAACCTCAGACCAATTATTAATCACTCATGTTATGCTGACAGGAGGACCACTGTAAATATGAGACAGACGCATCTATAGGGGAGGACACATTTATATCCAAGAACAACATAGGACCCATATGTAACATTGAGGTATATGGGGTGGAGATACCTATACAGAATGTATACCTAGAACGCTTAGACATATGTCTACAGACAATCTATAGACGGAGGTCTATAAGAGGCAAGGAGACACCTGCATAGAAGAACACATCCATCAATGGGGCACATTTACTAAGAATGTGGGAAAAAATGCCCTAAAAGTGTCTCTGCTTGTGTATAAGCTCAGTGTGCAACAGATTCATTAAGAAACGTGCGCCAGGAAATCATGAATCTGTCGACTTCACTGCATGGCCCGACAGAGTTCCAGCAATTTTTTGGGGTGCACCTTTATATAGGGCGTGAAACAGACTTTGACGTATGTAAATCGGTGGCGACCAAGCACTGGAAGCCCCCTACGTTGTGTTGCATGGGGGCTGCCCACGTATTGTCCGTGTGAAACAAAAGGTAGCGCAGATAATTCTTAAAGACCATGCAAGCAGTTCCAACGAGAAAGTCCTCCAGAAAATTGGCAAAAAATAATTGTAAATGTGCCCCGTTAGACATGGATGGTATATAGGGGAAAGAGCACCTGTATACAAGAACACATTACAAATATCATGGAGGTCCCAGAGGGGAAGAGACACTGTATACAGAACCACATATACAAAGAAGCTCTATATAGGAAGAAACACCGCGTATATTAGACAAAACCACAATACAAGACTATCCAGAAGAAGGGTCTTTAGGGGGAAAGGGAGGAGGGGGACACTTGAACCACATTTTTTTTTCAACAATATATACATGGAGGTCTACAGGAGGGGTGCCGACATCTGTATACATGTACCACATAACATATATAAAGAAGGTCCCTATAGGAACCCTGTATATAAGAACCCACTACACATAAAATATGAAGGGTCATAGCGGGGGGGGGCACCTGGACCCTGGATAGCAAGAACCACATAACAATATAGATATGGAGGATAGGAGGGAAGAGACACCTGTATACAGGACCCTTATACACATTGTGTTATAATATGGAGGTCCATAGGGGAGGGCACCTGTTAAACTATACAATGGTGTTGTGGTGTGCAGCAACATGATTACAGCTGCCTGCCACAGGTTTCCCAGCGGAAGTGCCAGTAGGAGGCAGCCGCAAGAGACAGGGGGGAATCACTGAGCACTGGCCACTGCCGTAACATGTACCACACCAGTGCTCTCCATCACGCAGTGCCTGCAGCAATCACGTTTAATGACCGACGCCCACCTAGCACCCGGACGATGCTCCCGTGCACTGGTATTGGGCCGGTTCGGTTCAGGCCCTGGCCCTCCTTCACCGTTCGGTCCCAAGGAAAGGGACCGGGTCTCTGGCCGCATTTCTTAGGCTTTGCAGAAAGACTGACAGCCACAGGAAGTCTGCCAACCCCGGCGTCTTCGCCCCCTAGTCGAAGGACAGCAGGTTTCTTCACCAATAAGCTTGCGCATGAACCTTGCGCTGCCAATCCAATTAAAATAACCTCGCCCACCACCTTGCGTATACTATATTCCGCCAAATGAAGAAGCCGCCCAACCGCCGCCATCGTTACGATGGCACATACCCAACTGCGCGTACTTGCCTATCAAGAACCTCCGTAAGACGGGGGCCGCGAGGGACACATGTCTACACGAAGATGGTGCGGCTTTTACAGCAGTGGTTAATCATTACATCGGTTGGTAAAACGGATCTCAGGAAATATAGAAATTGCCAAGGGCCTGCTAATTAACCCCGCAGCAGTTCAAATACATCACAGCTTGGACCTTAAAAAAAAAATCCCTTGGGCATAAGGGCATAGGGTCACCCTCTCATCGTCACTTACACTGGAGAGAAAATTAGAGAGCGCACACAACTTACGTAAATGGTCAAGGGCATTGTTACTCCTATGTGATTAGGTAAAATAGCAGTATTACATGGGATATATTCTAAAGCACAAACTTTTAATGTAAAGTAGATAATTGTAGAAAAAGTGGAACATTTGAGAGAGAGAGCGCTGGTCCTGTACATCAGTGGGGCACATCAATCCTACATCCGACAAGGGTGAGTCATCTCAAGGTCTGTCACAATTGCATACATGCTACTCAATGTCGGTATCTGATGAAATGAAGACATAAAACCAGCAGAAGAATGGAAGTAATAATCCATCATACAAAACAGGGAGGATGCTGTGATTTACATGTGGATCAGCATTAAATACATGAGTTAGAAGTAGAAAATAAAGGAAACGGGGAGTAGATGAGCTTGTATCCTGGTTAAAAATGACATGTCTGAGACATGTGTTGGATTACGTTAGGGGGGTCGTTTAAAACGGACATGCCCGCTGTGTGCCAGGGATGTTATAGGGATTGGATAGAGATAAAGTTTATTATGGGAACAAAATAGTGGTTTCAGCTTAACCAAATGTGATGATCACAATGAACACCTTCTATGGGTCGGGAGGTGGGGTTAAAGCTCCAAATTGCGGTGGTGTTTTGATCTGTTAACTGGCCTTCTATGTGTTCTCCATCACGATGATTTGGATGACATACCACGCTGTCCACTGGCCCGGACTGTAAGTTTTGACAGGTTTTACAGTGTGAGGATTATATATGTGCATTAGGCTGACTGAGCAATATCCGCAATTACATCAGTGTTGCAGGGATATCATGAACAAGCAATTGGATGATTTCTTGTTCATGTCTCATGGTGGGAGTAATAAAAAAGTAAAAAGAAAATGTTTTTAAATAAAAATTAAAATTAATAAAAATGCCCATAAGCCCCATTAACATATAAAATAACATATAATGTGGAAAAAAAGTCAAAATCATTTACACAAACCCCACACATATAGTATCACTGCGTCCGTAACATCCCATACAATAAAAATAAATCATATTGAACCTATACATGAAAGTGCCGTTAAAAACAAAGTTTTAAAAACCCACAAAAAATTTTGATTTTTACCGATCAATCATTACAAAAAATTTTATAAAAGTGATAAGAACATCTACTCCAGAAATGATATTGGTGCAAGAGTACAAGTCCAGCAAAAAAAAAACCAAAGCCATCAATAGATGAATAGACAAAAAAAAAAAAATTCACCTCATGGAGATGGCAAGATTTTTTACTCCAACATACGGTGTGTTTGAAATTTAGCAAAAATTTAAGAAAAAAATATTTAAGTCTGGTAAACCTATAATCCTATAATCAAAAACGCTACAAAAGATAATTTTTATTAATACCCTTTAAAAATGCTCTAAAAAAGGGATAAAAAATGTTACACAATTTAAAATAAGAACTATAAACACGAAACTACCACGCTTTGACAAAAAACCAAGCCCTAGACCACGGTGTTGTCAGCGCAAAAAAATAATAAAAAGTTACCTGGCATACTGAAGTGGTGATTGGCTAAAATTACATTTTCGCCAAATTACTTTATATCAGTAAATGTGGGAAAGAAACCAAAAAATAAAAAAATATCTATATTAAATGTACGGATATTTTCTTACTCATTTGTTTGTCGGACCCCCCATAGAATCAAATAAAGACTATTTTTTGGTGTAGGTTGTGCTAATCATACTATGAGTAAACAACAAGCAACAATTAAAAAAAAACCTCAAACGAAACAATCTTCCTAAAATGATAGATATTTATTTTCCTCCACACAAACAAAGAGTTAAATGAAAAAATAGAACTCATCCAATTAGCTATATGATTGCCCAAGAATTATGTAAAAGAAGAAGTGAACTCATGTGGCAAAACAAAAAATAAGCCCTATAGGTACACATTAACAAAAAGAAAAAAAATAAGTCCGTACAATGCGACATATGGGCAGATTGCACCAGATGGCGCTCAAGCCATTCTAGGCCCGGCGTGCGCCCATACAGCCAGGTGACGCTGGAGAATTGAGTATCAAACTTTGTGGAGCCTTTTTTCATTTTAATCCATTTCATAATGTTTCATTTTCCACCCAAAATGAGTTGTATTGTCAAAAATATTACCAATTTGTAGACTCCGCGCCTCCATTTTGTAGACCCGCCTATTAAAAAAACTAACAGGGTTATTCGTACCCCCCCACGTTTTAATTTAAACAAACTTCTTAACCAAATATTTTTAATATATAGACGGGGTGGTAGTTTCCATATGGGGTAATTTCAAGTTTCGCTAATATTTAGGCCTCTCACAGTCAATAAAGGTGTAGCAAAGGTTCCCTCCTAAATACTGGTTTTGGATGATATGCGCCCAAAAAAAACCAATCGGAGCGAAAAATGGCACCTAAATTCGGAGCCTTCATAACATTTTAGTAAAACGATGAGGAATAGCTTGTGAAAAAACAAACACGGGAAAAACCTGGTGTTTTTAAACTAAAGCCAATTTCATAAAGCAGGACATTTGGGGAATGTAATTATGAATTTATTTGGGTGCAATGACATCTGCATTCAAAGTAGGACGGTAAAAATTTGATACTTTGAAAATAAATGTGTTTTTTCGCATTTTTGCCAAATTTCATTTTGTTTCTCATAACTCTATTCACACAAAAGATTTCTAGTCCAAATTGTTTATACTAAAATTGAATACGACAGTCACAAAAACCTCCCTGGATATCTATAGTCGTTTTCAAAGCTATAAGGTCATCTTGAAAAAATAGGGACTCGATGTCCTCAAGAGGTCCAACATAGGGCGAGTGTCCCATAAGGAGGTTAAAGCACTGTTAGAGTGGAGTTCGTTTATATCGTGGAATTTTTACAAGAGGACCCTGCCTCACCCACCCCATTGACACTTCCCAAAACTTATATAACAATAATAACGGTGTAGGCGCTAGTATCATCAGATTCGTGGGGCACTTGTGGCATTTTTTCGTTTCATAGCCCTCCAGGTCCCGAGACTATGCCCCCCGTGGTATCTTTGTTGATAGTGCGCACAGGCAACGGAGGAGTCATGGCAGTCGACGGCCTTTATACGTTAAGGTTTTCACCCCCAAACTTTTTCTTTGTGGGTTTGTGTGATGAGAGTCATGCTGGTGGTAAATGTATTATTGATTTTGACACAATTACAATCTAGCCACTCGGGATGGCTGTCAACATAAGAGGACTCAGCTAAAGGGTGAGGCAGCACGGCTGAGCAGCGGCGAGCGGCAGGCAATCAGTTTATGCCAACCAGTGCCGCAATTCCCGCGTGCGCGCGAGCCCACAGCTGCACCACTTCGGCCTTTTTATGTGCATCTTACAGGACTTTTTACAGCGTGATCACACGAGCGCTCTGATCCAGCGATCTGGCTTGTTCTACTTCCTGTGCCCCCACTTAGCTGAGTCTCTAGCATGACACCATCCGACGTGATTGGATGGGTTCAGAATAATTTTAGCATACTCCACACCACACCCCCAAACCCCGTAGTGCAGACCCCTCACTTATTATGAAGATACCTTAGACTCGGGAAATCGTCAGATCACGGAGGGGCTATAAAACGGAAAATTCCAAGTGCCCCAGAAATCATGACTACTAAGCGCTTCTACTATTGGCCGGTATGTTGAGTTTTTGGGAATTAAGGTGTGGGGATGGTTGGTTGTTTGACGGTGACAGGTCCTATTTAAAGACCGGGCCACTTTCTGTTTTTCATTTCCATTTTTCACTCCCCACCTTAAAAAAATCTATAACTTTTTTAATTTCCCTTTTTCACACGTTAAAAAGCTATTTCGACGGCTCGTATTTGTTTGTGCTGAACAAAATGGACTCATTATGGATCGCATGACTTTCGGGCTCGTTTGTTTATGTATTTACACAGTAAAAAGCTATGATATACGGGGCTTCTGGTTTTGCGTAACAAATACGAAAACTTCCTTAGTTGCTAGAGGCACACATGAATTATTTCCAGTTGCCATTACTTGGTATAAGCTGCGGAAAAAACAAATCCCATATGCAATGTCGGAAAAATGTGTCGAATTTAAAACGCTCCTTTGTGTCGATACTTGTGGGCTCTGGATAGTGACGTCGTGTCAATTTCACGACGACAAAATGACGCATCTATTTAATATTTGGGTCAGTACAGATTACAGGAATACCATGAATTGTAATGGTTGTTGTGTAAATGTTTTACATTAACATTTTACAAAATTAAAACCTTATGAAACAAAATGTTTTTTGTTTTATTTGCGTCTGTGGTGCTTATTAACTAGTACAATGTATCTCGTTAGTATGGATGTTTGCGTGGTGGTTATGCTCATCTTTTGCGAACTTTTGATGTGTTTGCCATTATATTATTGTGTTTATTTTGATTGGATATGGTACGATTTCCTTTGGATGAGATGGATTTTCTCTATTTTTTTTTAAACTGGCCCCCAACATAAAAGTGCACAGTGTGACTTTGGACCCCGCCAGATCTTTCCGTATACGAGGGTTTATTAAAACCGCTTATTAATATTTTGATAGATCGGGATTTTCGACAGCGGGCGATAATGTATCTAATGTGTTTATGATTTTTACTGAGTTTATTATATTATATTCAGTTCTAGGAACGGGGGGAGTTTTTCAGACTTCACCCTATGGGTTCCGTTGTATACACCATAGCGTTGTACTGTTGAATTCCTATAATATACTGCCATATACAGTAGTATGGCAGTATATGGGGATTTTACTTCTCATACATTACAATGTGCTGATAGCACATTGTAATGAATGGGTTAACCCGAAGTAGCTTTGGGTTAACCCGAAGTAGCTTTGGGTTAACCCGAAGTAGCTTCGGGTCTTCGTGAGACCCGAAGCTACCATGGCGACGGATCACCGCTCCCCGATTCCGATCCTCGGAAAGATGGCGCCCATGCGCCGCCATCAGTTTGAAGCCGCCGGCAGCTTTGCCGGCGGCGATCAGCAATAAAACACCCGCGATCGGTGCCGGCATCGATCGCGGGTGTTACTGGTAAGCCTTTGCTGCAATATGCAGCAGAGACTTACCGGCTATGGAGAGGGCTCGGCTCGGCCCGGAACCGGTTAATAAGTGTGCCTTTTTTCCTCTGGAATACCTTTCTATTTAACATATAATAGGGAAGTGTGCTAGCTAGCCATTGTTTCGACAGTTAGAACATATTCCCATTTACTTCTATGGCCTTAAGCCCTCCCCATGGATTCCACAGCCCTAAGCCGATTACTATTCTATTTCACGGGTGCATGTGTGGCACTAACGGCGATACCAGACAGACCATAAAACAATGGACCAGGGGCCTGTTTGCTGCCTAGAAACAGCACAAGTTTGTGTGTGCAACATCCCCCACCGGGGCCTAGCCTCTTCTTGGGGCCTATAGACAGCCGGGGCCCGCAGTACCTGAGTGGCTGGCAGTTGCGGCCTAGGCACGCTAGTGTCACGGTGCTTGGTATGGGGAATCGGAGGGCTGTCCTACAGCCTGGCAGGTCTCCAGCAGGGTGGTGTTGGCAAGAAATGATGAGGGAGAGGCTGCTATAGCGGTTCTCCCTGGGGCAACCCTTTGGTGTCTGGAGTATGAGTCTCTGTGTGGTGGATAGGGTGCCCGTGATGGTGACAGCCGTAGTAGCAGGGACCAGATGGAGGCAGACGTTGAAAAAAAATAACTTACAGTTCTTTGTTGGAACCGACAGGAACAGTAGCAACATGCTTTGACAAATGGTAGAATGCTGGGGCTGCAGTTGGAGATGGAACCACAGGAATGGGTCATCAGCCTGGATGCAATGGCAGGCTGGGAGATAGCTGTGTCCTAGTAGGATGCTTCAGCTTGTCCTAGGTTAGACAATAATACTGCATCACCAGACCAGACTACAATATTGAAGCCACCAGACAATAATAATGTAGCCCCCTAGACAGTTAATAATATCACAGATCCCAGTTCAGACAATAATAATGCAGACCCCCAGCCTAGACACTCCTCTCGCTTGCTGTATTATTGAAGCTATGCCCTGATGCTGGATATATGTGGTTCAAGATAGGACTTTGGTACCGGTAAGAACGTCATCACTCCCTGAGTTCCTTTGCTAATAGTCACAGATTGAGCAACGCCCCGGAAGAAGCCTTGTCGGCGAAACCCTGGGTCGGGCGGACATAAAAGCTAGCGTCCCGCTATTTGATTTGTGATATGCGCATTTTTAACTGACTGTTGTGAGGTTGATGAACTTAAATAAATTTTAACTTTGTTGGAACGTATATTTTCTTCCAGCTACAGTGCTTTACAATATAATTAAAGGAGGATAATGAAAATGCGATGGTGCTAGTCTGAATGGTGACACACTTTCAGCAGGAGAAACTGAGGATTGGTGCTGTTCACCGGTGGTTAAAGATGGAATAACGAGGGAGAAGAATAATACTGGGAGCTCCGGTCATAGTGAAATATTTTTCTCTATTTCTTTGGACTTTAATCACAGATTTAAAGGAAACCTACCACTTGGAATGGTGCTTCTGAGCCGCAAATACCGTGCACCAGCTCAGGGTGAGCTGGTGCCGGCGCTTATCTTCCTTATGTTGCTAAAAAGGTGTAAAGCGTTTAAAAGTTTTATTAATCTTTATATAGGATGTAGCTTCACCGCACCGTGGTCCGCGGTCCACTTCCTATTCAGACGCAAGCACGGTCGCGCGCATGGTGCACCGAGCGCGGACCACGGTGTGGTGAAGCTACATCCTATATAAAGATTAATAAAGCGTTTAAACTCTTTACATCTGTTTAGGAACATAAGGAAGATAAGCGCCGGCACCAGCTCACCCTGGTGCTGGTGCACGGTATTTGCGGCTTAGAAGCACCATTCCAAGTGGTAGGTTTCCTTTAAGTTCTCATTGGCATGGTGCCATGCAGGAGGGAGCATAGGACCCGAGTTTTAGTGATCTCCCAGCTGTCAGTCTTCCATTGATCATAAATATAGACAACTATCGGGTGAAAAATTCTAATTTTGTCCAACCAAAAGTGTGCAAAAATGATAGCACAATGATGCTACCCACTACAAAATGATGCTTGCACCAAGTAAACTACAACCCTGCAACTTATAGTGACTTCTATGACAAATATCTTCAAATTCTAAGCAACAGTTTTACCTTTTATTTTTTTTTTTACTTCTAGACTTTTGTGTTTATTACAAATACTTGAATCCCTCCATTATAATAAGTCAATGACACGAATTAGGAATTCATAGACTCCTACAAGGCGACTGAGCAGAACATTAAATTCCGACGTCGTTTACCGCGGGGACATGAAATGAAGAAAATCGTTACCAAAATTGGATATTTTTATGTGCAGCATTAGGTCGATAAGGTAAGTAAGGCAGGGTCGCCATGAGGTACTGTTCCCGGGGACTGATCTATGAACGATCCAGGATTTTGTGGAGCGGCAGGCACAGCCACTGGCTCAGCGAAAACCTATTAAAAAGTGTTAATCAAAGCTTAACACGGCGGTTTTCCCCTCTGCGGCTGCTTATTTTTAATTTCACGTATTAGGCTGTAATTGTTAAATTCCATTATCTTCTAACGCTAGTAATTAATCTTTGTACATTTCTCAGAGGGAAGCTCTATCTGGTGCCAATTAGGCTGTGGGGGAAAAAACACCGCGATTGTACTTGAAATCCCTTTTTTTTTATTAGGACCCATAGACTTGTCTGTCTAACCCTTCTGCGCGGTGTCATAATACGTAGCTCAGGAGCAAAGCAATTACAACCATTTCCTTAGTAGTTGCTTTGCTAGGAAATTAAACATTGACATTACGCTGGGACTTCATGCCTTCGGTCTTATGAAGTCTAAGTCACAGAGAAATGAGACTTGATGGGAAGGAAAAGAATTCGTAGAAATACAAGAATTTCCTTTAGAAATACATTTAATGGGAAAACATTCTGGTCTGTTTTGATGTTTTGTCTACTGCACGCTCAGGATGTTAGGAAATGCTGACCAGCTTTTCTCAGCTGTTGTCTTTAAGGGTTATTTGTCTCAATCCTTAAAGGAAATCTACCATTTGCTTTTATGCATTGTGAACCAAACATACCTTGAGAATGCTGTAGCTACACTGATGCAGAGACATATCTTGTTTAATCCTTGAAGCAAGTGGTTTTTCTAAAAAATCAAATATAAACTGTCCAGACAGGACTAATCAACCTGGGCTGGATGACTCATACACAGCAGCTGGGGGATGGTGCAGTAATTGATTACTTCTGCCTGTCAGGGACAACACAGTGATCATATAAACTTGGCTTATGCTGGGCAGGACAAGGCTGAAGCAGTGCATAATTAGGCTACATGCACATCGATGTATGGGGGACGTATATGGCAGATGTATATACACTGTATATATACGTCCCCCATAGACGGCAATGGGCGCACGGCGCCGTATGGTGCAGCACACGTGTGCTACTGTACCATTCCATAGCTGGGGAAAAGATAGGACATGTCCTATCTTCTCCCAAAAATACTGCGCCGCGCGCCATACATTGCGATGCGGAGGGGTGGGGGTGAGCAGCCCTGACATGTGCCTGCCGTGCTACGGTACACCGGGCACAATGTTGAGTGAATGTAGCCTTAGGGTGAGGAGAAGCGCAGGGCAGCCACAGGAGCGACAGAGCCTCATTAGCATAATTTTATAATTGCTCTTTCAGCAAAACGACTTGGTTCAGGGATTAAACAAGATATGTTTCTGTGTCAGTGTAGCTACAACATTCAGAAGCTATGTTTGGTTCACAATGCATAGAATCAAATGGTAGATTTCCTTTAAAGGGAATCTGTCATCTCGAACTAGCTGAAATTTTTTTAGAGAACACTGTAAAGTCATCTCAATGCTTCTAAATACAGTTAATCTGCATTGCTTTTGAGGAACTTCTATTCCTCTTGTCGTCCTTGTTGTTGTTACGGAGAACTATTTTGTGATCTGGAGTTGTTTGCTGGTGCTCCCCCATCCCAATACCCAATTAATTAATATTCTCCAGCTCTCATTTGCCTACTTCCTATTTTGTGCACCTGGTTTTGCACATACTGGGCCACATTTACTTACCCGGTCCAGTCGCGATCCAGCGGCGCGTTCTCCGACGAGGATTCGGGTCTGCCGGGATTCACTAAGGTCCGTGCGCTTGATGTCCACCAGGTTTCGCTGCTGCGCTGAGGTCCGCCTTCTTCTCATCGCTGATCTTGCGACACATTCTTTTTTAAATACCACGTTTTTTCCAAATCCGTCAGGGTTTTCCGACGGCTACGGCCCCCAATTTCCGTTGCGTCAAGCCGGCGCCGATGCAACACAATCCGATCCTGTGCCCCAAAAACCCGGGGCAATTCAGGGAAAAAATGCCGCAAATCCGTAATATTCGTGAAACCTGGCAATTCGGCCCCTTAGTAAATGAGCCCCACTGTATATATAAGACCTAAACTTTATAAAACGTTATAACCTAATAATAAATGTTAACATTACAGAATGAATGTGTTCCAGCAGATTTGACAAGTGCAATCGATGACATTTGTTGTAACAAAAGGCCAAGAGAATGAAAATCTAAGGCTTACATTTAACATTCATGTACGTGGAACGTATCCACGGATAGAAGGAATAGGCAGAACAATGACTTACTCCCGGCTCCACGGCGGAGGTAATGATCTCATTGGCGATGCTCTGCAGAGGTCCATTGGCGAATACGTTAAACATATACTCTTGAGCCGGCGAGGCAGGTTTCTCTAAGGTTTGCCGCTGTGAATGAGTTAATAGTTAGTACCGCAAGTTTTACAAATGAAGCAGTAAATAAATGTGTCCTCGGCTACTCTGTGGGGTCTAATGTTGTGGCAGAAAAATTCAGGCAAATATTTGTACAACGTAAACTTGCTGCTCATACCATTATCCCCGGTGAAAATTACAAGGTAGTACATAGCAGGGTTTATGAGTACAATGCATGCATATTTCTCTGATAGCAATTTTCATTTTACTGTTTGCCTGCCTTGCTGCTCCCAAAAAGATTTACAGCCCTGCACTGCCATTATCCATAGAAGTTTACTTAAGGCACCATTGTATTACCGCAGACAGGGTCTTAGCAGAGAATAGGGAAACGCAACACACTCAGCCATGGCGTTTATCCAACAGAGATACAAGTACTGCAATTTTAAAGGAAAGTAAAATGATCATATTTTACTAATATGCAGTATGGACATATATTATATATTTCCACTGTTACTTTGTTGCCAGTGCGTCCGGATATATTTTACATCTCAATGTTATGATTTTGCCTTTCTTATGTTATGTTTTTGTCTTTCTAAAGATAAGCCTTTTGTCATAGGAGAGAAAGGGGGTGTGGCCCCTGAATTAATCCACAACCCCAGTGTCCTACCTAGTTGCTTAGCTTACCCTAATGGTAAGGGACAACCTGAAGACTATCGCTACTTTGAGTATGTAGCAAGAACAGAAGTAAGGAACAGAGAATGGGGAGACAAAAATGCAGATTTAGGCTAGATTCACACTGCCGTTGCCCACCGTACCGTAGCACAGCAGGCAACAGCGGCACGCAGGGAGAGGAGGAGGAGGTGAGTGCAGCTTACCCCGGCCCCTCTCCTTAGGAACATATGGTGCACGGTGCCGTACTACGGAGAAAGATAGGACATGTCCTATCTTTTTCCCGGGTATGGAGCGGTACAGTGAATGCAGCCTTAAGAGAATCAGGGAACAGATTCAGGTTCGGGGTACAGGCTAGGCCTTTTGTCAAGGGAGAGAAAGGGCGTGTAGTAACTGAACTCACCCATAACCCCAATCCCCTGCCTAATTGCCTCGCTTACCTTAATGGTAAGGGACAACATCAATGGTAAAGATACAAAGTAAAGATACAAACTGACAGAAGTGCTGCATGCATAGGGGAAAGTATAACCAGCACTGAGTAAACTGGGTATTAGGTATTAAGCCACCCTAGCAGCTGACTGACTGACTAACCATCTGTGATGCATTGCACAACACACAGCTGAGACTAACTCTGAGCTCCACCCAGCTTTCCAGGGAACAGATACTGCCAAGCACCTTTAGCTTAGTGTAAGACCGGCCAAATCAACAAGTTTGGAAAGACACACCTATCCGATGTGGGTGTGTGGGATACAAAAATGATTAGACGCTGGCAGAGATTTGCTCCTATACCCACCAAAAGACCATATCCCTGCTTATAGGTATTCCATGGGATTAAAGCATGGCTGTCTTATCCACTAAACTCTATAAACATAACAGGTTATAAACAGGAGCAAGCTGCTTCCAACACAACCTACAAGCCGTGGTGGTTGATGTTTATGGAAGAAGGCAGCCATGCTTTGTAATCTTGTAGATCCCTTTAGAAGAGTGTAATAGAGGACTGTATAATAGCTCAGCAGCATGCATGTTTTTTTTTGCCAGGGTAGGGAGGAGCAAGTTTTACCTGTGACCGGGACCCCTCTTTAATACGATAGTGAAGGTGTGGAAAACAGAGTAAAAGTAGTTTTTTGGCTATCATTCACACGATGTATGCCCGTCCGTACCGTAGTACGGCGGGCATACATCGGCGCTGCGGAGAGGAGCAGTGGATGAGCGTTGCTCATGTCCTATCTTTTCCCGGGCTACGGAGCGGTACGGTGCCGCACGTGTGCTGCACTGTACCGCTCCCGTACAGGGCCGTGAGCCCACAGAAGTGTATGGGGGACATATATCGGCCGTATATACGTCGGCCGTATATACGTCCCCAATACATGTGTGTGAATGTAGCCTTTGTTGTACTTTTCAATCAGTACTGGCTGCAAAAACAGATAGAAAACTTACTGTTCATTTCAGTATATAAGTTTATTTCATCACATCTTCCTGATATGTGTATAGAGCGGGCCAAGGAGATAGGGAGATGGTATGGAGGAGAGGAAGAATGCTTGAGGAGACATAGGCACGCACAGGCTGCAGCTGCTCCTCCCCTGGGACTCACCACATGCTGCTAGCCGGTACTGAACGATTCACAATGCTGACAAAAGCATTTTTAGTATCATTATACCGTAGGCTTTCGGTCACCAGCTGAAAATGACATTTCTGGTGACAGAATCGCTTTAAACTTCTTAAAGGGGTGAGCTAGGACAAAGTTAGTAAGGGCCTATTTTTTTGTATAGATCATTAATATCCAGTCAGTTGCTGGTAAATAAAGTGTTATTTACAAAAACACATTTATAAGGAAAATATTTGTTTTTTGTACCTCCATGATCCCAGAGCAATAACCTTTTAAAATGTTTAATGAACTTGTATAGTTGAAGGTTTGTTTATTACGGGATCAGGCTTATATAACAACTTTTTAATCCTATTTTCTGCAGTGAGGTGCCTTATAACAGTAATTTCTGATGTAGCCTCTTTATCTTTACTTTTCTAGCCCCATATAGTACCCCCCCCCCCCCCAGTATAACATAAAACCTCCCCACATTTAATCAAGTTCATTAAAAATAATAAAATACATACTCACGTTCAGGCAGCTGCTCCCTCGGCGCGGCTCCGGTCTTCACGCAGCTCTCCTGTGAGCCGCGGCTCCGCACAGTGACACAGGCGCCATGACGTCATGACGCCTGTGTCACTGCTTAGAACGGAGCGACGCAGCTGCCGGAAAGGTGCTGCGTCGCTCCGCATATAAATTGCGCCTGTGTCTTAAAGAGACAGGCACGATTTATTTAGCTGGTGGGCGATTCGGGCGTTAATGGACGCCCGAATCTCCCACTTTAGAGCGGCAAATTTCGCCGCCCTTTACAGGGACCCGCATTCTGCCGCCTGAAGCGAGATTTTCATCTCGCCTCATGGCAGATGCGGCCCTGGGGATAATACACACAGTGATGTCACAGTACAGGATAATACACACAGTGATGTCGCAGTACAGGATAATACACACAGTGATGTCGCAGTACAGGGATAATACACACAGCGATGTCACAGTACAGGGATAATACACACAGTGATGTCACAGTACAGAGATAATATACACAGTGATGTCACAGTACAGAAATAATACATATAGTGATGTCACAGTACAGGGATAATACACACAGTATTGTCACAGTATAGAGATAATAACACCGGCGACGTGCCGCACCGATCGCGGGTGTTACTGGTAAGCCTTGCTGCAATATGCAGCAGAGACTTACCGGTGATGGAGGGAACTCGGCCCGGGAGGCCCTCTCCATGCATCGGAACATGGACCGCCGCCGTGATACACGGCTGGGCGGTCGCGAACCGGTTAAAGTGGAAAACAAGGGAGAAGAATAATACTGGGAGCTCCGGTGATAGTGAATATTTTTCTCATTTCTTGGACTATCACAGATTAAGGAACCTACCAGTTGGAATGGTGCTGGAGCCGACATACCGTGAACCAGCTAGGGTGAAGCTGGTGCCGGCGACTATCTTCCTTATGTTCACAACCAGATGTAAAGCGTTTAAAGCTATTAATCTGTTATTGGATGTGATGTCACCACACCGTGTCCGCGGTCCACTTCCTATTCAGACTGCCTGCACGGTCACGCGCATGGTGCGCCGAGGAGCGCGGCCCACGGTGTGGTGAAGCTACATCTATATAAAGATTAACAAGAGTTTAAACTCTTTACATTGTTAGGAACATAGGAAGATAAGGCCGGCACCCGCTCACCTGAGCTGGTGCCCGGTATTGTGGCTTAGAAGCACCATTCCAAGTGGTAGGTTTCCTTTAAGTTCTTAATTGGCATGGTGCCATACAGGAGGGAGCATAGGACCCCGAGTTTTATGATCTCCAGCTGTCAGTCTCCATTGATCATAATAAGACAACTATCGGGTGAAAAAATTCTATTTTGTCCAACCAAAAGTGTGCAAAAATGATAGCACAATGTGCTACCCATACAAAAGACGCTTGCACCAAGTAAAAACTACAACCCTGCAACTTCTAGTGCCTTATGACAATATCTTCAAATTCTAAGCAACAGTTTTACCTTTTTTTTTTTTTTTACTTCTAGACTTTTGTGTTTTTACAAATACTTGAATCCAACATTTATAAAGTCAATGACACGATAGGAATTCATAGACTCTACAAGGCGACTGGCAGAACATTAAATTCCGACGGCGTTTACGGGGGTGACTGAAATGAAGGAAATCGTTACCAAAATTGGATATTTTGTGCCGCATTGGTCGATAAGGAAAGTAGGCAGGGTCGCCATGGCGATGAGCGTACTGTTCCGGGGACTGATCTATGAACGATCCAGGATTTTGTTGAGCGGCAAGCACAGCCACTGGCTCAGCGAAAAACCTATTAAAGTGTTAATCAAAGCTTTACACGGCGGTTTTCCCTCTGCGGTCTGCTGTATTTTAATTTCACGTATTAGGATGTATTGTTAAATTCCATTATCTTCTAACGCTAGTATAATCTTGTACATTTCAGAGGGGTCTTATCTGGTGCCATTAGGCTGTGGGGGAAGGGAAAAAACACCGCGATTGTACTTGAATCCCTTTTTTTATTAGGACCCACGATACGTTGTCTGTCTAACCTTCTGCGCGGTGTCATATACGTAGCTCGGAGCAAAGCAATTACAACCCATTTCCTTAGTGTTTGCTTTGCTAGGAATTAAACATTGACATTACGCTGTGGACTTCATGCCTTCGGTCTATGAAGTCTAAGTCACAGAGAAATGAGACTTGATGGGGAGGAAAAGATTCGTAGAATACAAGAATTTCCTTTAGAAAACATTTAATGGGAAAACATTCTGGTCTGTTTTGATGTGTTTTGTCTACTGCACGCTCAGGGTTAGGAATGCGACCAGCTTTTCTCAGTGTGTGTCTTTGGGTTATTTGTCTCAATCCTTAAGGAAATCTCATTTGCTTTATGCATGTGTGAACCAACCTTACCAATGGTGCTGTAGCTACATGATGCAGAGACATTCTGTTTATCTTGAAGCACGTGGTTTCTAAAAAATCAATATAAACTGTCCGCCAGCGGACTATCACCTGGGTGGATGACTCATACACAGCAGCTGCGGGGATGGTGCAGTAATTGATTACTTTGCCTGTCAGGGACAACACAGTGATCATATAAACTTGGCTTAGCTGGGCCAGGACAAGGCTGAAGCAGTTGCATAATTAGGTACATGCCACATCATGTATGGGGGACGTATATGGCAGATGTATATCACTGTATATATACGTCCCCCATAGACGGCAATGGGCGCACGGCGCCGTATGTGTGCAGCACACGTGCGCCCAGTACCGTTCCGTTAGGGGGAAAAGAGAGAGGACAGTCCTGTCTTCTCCCAAAAATACCGTTGCCTTGCGCCATACATTGCGATAATGCAGAGAGGGGTGGGGAGTGAGCAGCCCGACAGGTGCCTGCCGTGTACGGTACACCGGGCAAATGTTTGTGTGAATGTTGCCTGAGGGGAGGAGAAGCGCAGGGCATGCCACAGGAGCGAAGAGCCCATTAGCATAATTTTAATTGCTCTTGCCAGGACTTGTTCAGGGATTTTAAACAAGATATGTTTCTGTGTCAGTGTAGCTACACATTCAGAAGCTATGTTTGGTTCACAAGCATGAATCAAATGGTTAGATCTTAAAGGGAATCTCATCTCTAACTAGCTGAAAAGAAAGATTTAGAGAACACTGTAAAGTCATACATGTTCTAAATACAGTAATCGCAGTGTTTAGGAACTTCTATTCTCTTGTGTCCTGTTGTTTGACGGAGAAATTTTCTTTTGTTATATGGAGTTGTTTGCTGGTGCTCCCCATCCCAATAATTAATATTTTCCAGCTCTCATTTGCTACTTCCTATTTTGTGCACTGGTTTTGCACATACTGGGGCACATTTCCTTACCGGTCCAGTCGCGATCCAGTGGCTGTTCTACGACGCGATTCGGGTCTGCCGGGATTCACTAAGGTCCGTGCGCTTTATGTCCACCAAGGTGTCGCTGCTGCGCTGAGGTCCGCCTTCTTCTCTTCGCTGATCTTGCGACAAATTCTTTTTAATAACGGTTGTCCAAAACCGTCAGGGTTTTCCCACGGCTACGGCCCCCAATTTCCATCGCGTTCAGCGGCGCCGATGCAACGATGCAAAAACATCGATCGTGCCCAAAAACCCGGGGCAATACAGGGAAAAAATGGCGCAAATCCGAATATTCGGGAAACCTGGCAATTGGCCCCTTAGTTAATGAGCCCCACTGTAATTAAGACCTAAAACTTATAAAACGTATAACTAATAATAAATGTTAACATTACAGAATGAATGTGTTCCAGGAGATTTGACAAGTGCAATCGAGAATTTGTTGTAACAAAAGGCCGAGAGATGAAAATCTAAGTCTTACATTTAACATTATGTACGTGGAACGTATCCACGGATAGACAAGGACTGCAGACAATGACTTACTCCGGCTCCACGGCGGAGGGTAATGATCTCATTGGCGATGCTCTGCGAGGGCATTGGCGAATACGTTAAACATATACTCTTGGCGGCGAGGGCAGGTTCTCTAAGGTTTGCCGCTGTGATGAGTTAATAGTTAGTACCGACAGTTTTACAATGAAGCAGTAATAAATGTGTCCTCGGCTACTCGTGGGGTCTAATGTTGTGGCCAGAAAAATTCAGGCAAAATTTGTACAACGTAAAACTTGGCTGCTATAACATTATCCCCGGTGAAATTACAAAGGTAGTACATAGCCGGGTTTATGAGTAACAATGCATGCATATTTCTCTGATAGCAATTTTCATTTACTGTTTGCCTGCCGCTGTGCCTCCCAAAGATTCAGCACCTCACTTGCATTATCCATAGAAGTTACTTAAGGCACCATTGTATACCGCGACAGGGTCTTAGCAGGGAATAGGGAAACGCAAACACACTCAGCCATGGCGTTTACCAACAGAGATACAAGTAATGCAATTTTAAAGGAAGTAAAATGATCATATTTACTAATAGCAGTCGTGGACTATATTATATAATTCCACTGTTACTTTGTTGCCAGTGCGTCGATATTTTTACAATCTCAATGTTATGATTTTGCCTTTTTATGTTCGTTTTGTCTTTCTAAAGATAAGCCTTTATAGGTCGAGAAGAAGGGGTGTGGCCCCTGAATTAATCCACAACCCCAGTGTTACCTAGTTGCTTAGCTACCCTAATGGTAGGGACAACCTGAAGACTATCGCTACTTTGAGTATGTAGCAAGAACAGAAGTAAGGAACAGAGATGGGGAGACAAAAATGCAGAATTAGGCTAGATTCAACATGCCGTTGCCCACCGTAACGTTAGCACAGCAGGCAACCGCGGCACGCAGGGAGAGGAGGAGGAGGTGAGTGCAGCTACCACGGCCCCTCTCCTTAGGAACATATGGTGCCGGTGCCGTACTCGGGAAAGATGGACATGTCCTATCTTTTTCCGGGTATGGAGCGGTACAGTGAATGCAGCCTTAAGAGAATCAGGGAACAGATTCAGGTTCGGGGTAAGGCTAGGCCTTTTGTCAAGGGAGAGAGAAAGGGCGTGTAGTAACTGACTCACCATAACCCAATCCCCTGCTAATTGCCTCGCTTACCTTATGGTAAGGACAACATCATGGTAAAGATACATAAAGATCAAACTGAAGAAGTGCTGCAGTGCATAGGGAAAGTATAACCAGCATGAGTAATACGGGTATTAGGTATTAAGACCCTAGCAGCTGACTGACTGACTAACCATCTGTGATGCATGCACAACCCACAGCTGAGACTAACTCTGAGCTCCACCCAGCTTTCCAGGGAACAGGTACTGCAAGAGCACCTTTAGCTAGTGTAAGAACCGGCCAAATCAAAAGTTTGGAAAGAAACACCTATCCGATTGGGGTGTGTGGATACAAAAAGATTAGACGCTGGCAGAAGATTTGCTCCTATATCCCAAAAAGAAACAAACAATCCCTGCTTATAGGTATTCCATGGGATTAAAGCATGGCTGTCTTATCCACCCAACAAACTTCTATAAACAGTAACAGGTTATAAACAGGAGCAAGCTGCTTCCAACACAACCTACAGCCGTGGTGGTGTGTATGGAAGAAGGCAGCCATGCTTTGTAATCTTGTAGATCCCCTTAAGAAGATGGTAATAGAGGACTGTATGAAGTAGCCAAGCATGCATGTTTTTTTTTGCCCGGGTAAGGGGAGCAAGTTTTTACCTGTGACCGGGACCCTCTTTAAGTAGATAGTGCAAGGGTGGAAAACAGAGTAAAAGTAGTTTTTTGGTACATCACACGGCTGTATGCCCGTCGTACCGTAGTACGGCGGGCATACATCGGCGCTGCGGAGAGGAGCGTGGTGAGAGTGCTCATGTCCTATCTTTTCCCGGGTACGGAACGGTACGGTCGCCGCACGTGTGCTGACACGTACCGCTCCCGTACAGGGCCGTGAGAGCCCACAGAAGTGTATGGGGACATATATCGGCCGTATATACGTCGGCCGTATATACGTCCCAATACATGTGTTGTGAATGTAGGCTTTGTTGTACTTTCACATCAGTAGATGGCTCAAAACAGATAGAAAACTTACTGTTCATTTCAGTATAAGTTTATTTCATCACATCTTCCGATATGTGTATAGAGCGGGCAAGGAAGATAGTGATGTATGGAGGAGAGGAGAAAGCTTGAGGAAGAATAGGCACGCAAACAGGCTGCAGCTGCTCCTCCCCTGGGACTCACCACATGTGCTAGCCGGTACTGAACGATTCACAATGCTGACAAAAGCATTTTAGTATCAATACGGAGGCTTTCGGTCACCAGCTGAAATGACATTTCTGGTGACAGAATCGCTTAAACTTTTAAAGGGGTGAGCTAGGACAAAGTTAGTAAGGGCCATTTTTTGTATAGATCATTATATCCAGTCAGTTGTGGTAAATAAAGGTTATTTCAAACACATTTATAAGGAAAATTGTTTTGTTGTACCTCCCATGATCCCAGAGCAATAACCTTTTAAAATGTTAATGACTTGTATAGTTGAAGGTTTGTTTATGACGGGATCAGGTATAACAACTTTTTTATTATTTTCTGCAGTGAGGTGCCTCTGTTTTTAATACAAGTAATTTTGATGTAGCCTCTTTATCTTTACTTTTCTAGCCCCATTTAGTACACCCCCCCCCCCAGTTATAACTAAAACCTCCCCCACTTAATCAGTTCATTAAAAATAATAAAATACATACTTCACGTTCAGGCAGCTGCTCCTCGGCGCGGCTCGGCTCTCTCCCGCAGCTTCCTGTGAGCCGCGGCTCCGCACAGTGACCCGGGCGCCATGACGTCATGCGCTGTGTCCTGCTTGAACACGGAGCGACGCAGCTGCCGGAAAGGTGCTGCGTCGCTCCGCATATAATTGCGCCTGGTTAAGAGACAGGCCCGATTTATTTAGCGTGGTGGGCGATGGGGCGTTAATGGACGCCCGAATCTCCCCTTTAGAGCGGCAAATTTCGCGGCCCTCACAGGGACCCGCATTCGCCGCCTGAGCGAGATTTCATCTCGCCTCCTGGCAGATGCGGCCCTGGGGAGAATACACACAGTGATGTCACAGTACAGGATCCAATACAGCACAGTGATTGTCGACAGTCAGTATCAGGATAAGTACACACAGTATGTCGCAGGAGAGTACAGGGATAATCAACGGAGCAGGTGTCACGTACAGGGATAATACACACAGTGATGTCACAGTACAGTGATAATACACACAGTGATGTCACAGTACAGTGATAATACACACAATGATGTCACAGTACAGAGATAATACACACAGTGATGTCACAGTACAGGGATAATACACACAGTGATGTCACAGTACAGAGATAATACACACAGTGGTGTCACAGTACAGGGATAATACACACAGTGATGTCACAGTACAGGGATACTACACACAGTGATGTCACAGTACAGGGATAATACACACAGTGATGTCACAGTATAGAGATAATACACACAGTGATGTCACAGTACAGCGATAATACACACAGTGATGTCACAGT